>VYZU01055383.1:20979-80032 GCA_013401355.1 Ceyx cyanopectus
GCCTCCCTCACCTCCTTTGGGGGGCCAGGAATCCCCCACAGCCGGCCTTCCACTCCTCCCCGCCCGGCGGAGGAGCCCCGCCAGCTGGCTGTGCCCCGCGCCGCCGGAGCGGCGATCTGCCGGAGCCGCGGCCGGATGGGCCGGCCGGATAGGGGGCCCGCGGTGCTCCATGGCCCCGGGCCGGGGTCGGGATGCGCTGCCGGCCCGCGCTTCGGCGGAGGCGCGGGTTGGCGCCCTCCCGCCTCGGGTGGGGGGGTCAGCAGGAGGCGGCGCGGGGCCGCCTCCGGCGGGAGGGGGAAGCTGCGCCCCCGACCCTTCGCCTGAGGGGCTCTCCGGAGCCCGCCGGCAGGGCTGTCCGCCCCGGGGCAGAGTTGAGGCATCACCCAGAGGAGCGTGTGTTTTCGGATCGGGGGGTGGAACTCCTCATGGGCTTTTCGGCGAACGGGATTCTGGCCTCCCGTGTCCCCCTTCTGCCCTCAGAGATCAGGGGGAAGTTTGGCTGCGTGCATCCCGGGGGTGCTGCTTTCCAGGCCGCGCCGCGCCGGCTGTTGGGCGGGTTGGTGACCGTTAGGCGGACGGGCGGGCGGCCCGCTGGGGTGAGGGCCAGCTGTACCCACGCCCAGAGCCCGCGCCGAAATCTTCCCCTCCGGGCAGCGCTTTAGGGGCAGGGGAGCCGCTGGCCATCGTTTCAGCAGTGCAGGTGGTGGTAGTGGGTAGGAAGGACTCGGGTTCCGAGGAGGGATGAAGAAGTCTGGTCCGGTGTGAGGTGCTGGTACGGCACCGGGGAACTTTGGGGTGTCATGAGGGAAGGCCCCTGCCCTGCCAGGCCCTGGTATATTTCTCGGAGGCACTGAGCATGCACAGCTTCCCTTCAAAACCAGGCCATGATAGAATCATAAATATATAATATTACACTTCTATGATATTATGAGTAGAGAGCAGGAGAGTTAAATGCATACATCGAGGAGAGGCATATGACATATAAAGGGGCTTTACTGCACAATTGTCAAGCGTCTCTAAAATGAAATATTTTAAAATCCTTCCAAGAATAAATGTAATTCCTGCACACTTGTTCCCGCATCGCCTACTAGGCAAGGAGGCATGCTGGATATCTAGCAACAATTAGCAGTCACATCTGCTTTTAGTGCAAGTGTTGACTTTATCACCCATCAGTCCTTAAAAATCCCAAGCTGGAAAATATCCATTCTATAAAAGAAAACTGTAATTTGGATGTTGGTTGTACATCAGAATTAAACAGAAGGCATAAGGAAATTTTCTGGAGGCAATAAGGGAATGCAGCTCAGCCTTAGGCCCGCAGAGTATTACCCGAGCAGAGGCCAAATTTGAACACAGGCCTCCTCATGCTGGGGGGAACTACCCCGCTGGAATATACTGGAAATACTCAGCTACTCACTGAGCTATTATTTGCTGGGCGTGCAGATGGAGATGAGGCTGGGCTGTGTGTCAGAAACTGCCAACTGGACCTGAGAACACTCCCGCACATTTTCTGTTACTGGCAAAACATGTATTTATCTTGAAAGTTTGCATTTTGACATGTCAGCATTTTTACAACAATATAAATGTGCTCGAGAAAAAAATTTGATCAGCCTAATGGTCAGGATCTATTAGAAACTGCAGAATATGTTCACAATCAATTCACTTACTCAGATGCATGAATACAAGCTTAGAAAAATAATTACAGGCACCTTTTTTGGGGGGGAAATCTTGAGTCTGTGTAGTTTCCCCATGGGAAATACAAGCAATAAATTCCTACCAAAAAAAAAAAAAAAAGCAAGCATATATGCTAAACATTGTTCTTATTTATTTTTCACTTTAATATTAAAAATTACTGATTAAATGTTCCAGGTGTGCTAGGGGTGGTTGGTTGTATTTTAACTATTGTTGAAAAGAACACGCAGAAAAAATTGATGTTGGTCATTTGATGTTGGTAATTTAGACCTTTTTCCTTTTTTAGTTTTCTTAAGAAAAATTAATTTTCCTTTATTTATTCTTTTTCTGGTGAACACATAAACTTGCAACTGATGAGTATTACCAAATATGGCTATTTTGAGTCTTGGGCTAAGATTTAACATTGTGTCTAAAAACACTGACAATTTATTTTAGCTTTAAAAGATTTTATTCAGAATATTAATTTCTCACCCTTTATTGGTACTTTACATTTTTCATTAGTTATGATTTGCATCAGGTTCTGTTTGTATGAAAACTGGCATTCAATTAAATTTTACATGAGGTCATTTTACCCTGTTCATTAAGGCTGCTTGATGCATTTCTAAAGCATGGTTGCATTTTAGAGTATCTTACGAAACTGAAATAATGATCTGTGGAATTGGAATTCAATTGGAAGCTTCTAGTAGCTGTGTCCTTCACAACCTTAAAAAAAGTAGATCTGTGCCTCCCAGACTTGGGTTTAGCTGTAGCTTGCCAGGAAAAAGCCAATCTAACTTTTTCTACTCTTGGGTTGATTTTTCAGCATTGAGTTAAATAGTTCCTAACTGAACTACCTGAATGGCTTGAAACAAAGGAGATAGTCACCTTGTCTGTGGAAGAAACTGCAGCTCTGAAAAATGGCTTTTCTTGTATCAGATACATCTTGTTCCATCAGCTCAGCCAGTGACTTCGGTCTGTTTAGTGGCATCACCTTCAAAACTAGCAGCAAACATCTTTTTTGATGGACTACCCCAGTTCATTTCAGTACCTGTATATACATATCAGCAAGATAAAACCAAAGTTCACTGCAACATCAGGTATAAATCAGAGATGCAGATAAAATATCAACAAAACTTTGACTTTTTTTTTTAATTATGAATTTGGGGGGAAAATATGAAATAATGTCCAGTTAGGACAGTACTTACAAAGGGATTTTGGTCAAATTCATAGGGTAGTGAAGCAAGGAACCCTTTAAATAGTTACCCTTGGTTATACAAAGAAATTGTTACTTTACGGTGGAAGAGCTTATATATCTTATTTTTTGAATTACTAGTTTTGATGACAGAAAGTGCTCTCTGTGATCCTTCACTTCTAGAGCAAAACTCAAAAATTCATTTCAAGTGATAGAGGAGGAAATATCTGAGGTGAAAGGTAATTGGACAGATGAAGTTCAGATGATCATTGAGGAAGGTAGAAATGGATAATAAATAGAATCCTGTAAATGCATCACAATTTCTGTGGTTTTTGGACTTAATTTGGCTTTTTGGTAGTTGACAACTATTTATGTATAGTTTAATTTGAATCTGTACTTTAAAACCATGCATTAAGTGAACAGATTTAGTCTACTTCAGGAATTTTTGTGATTCTTGAGGAGTTTGATTTTTACAGATAAGCATCTGTGCAGACTCCTGTCAGTACAGTGTCACTGCAGAAGAGGAGCACTAGACCACTGCTGAGTGACAGACTCTAGCTCTGAAATCTGCAGTCCATCATCCATTTCCCATCCTCTGTGCTGCTTTGGCATGTCAGATGTCCTGCACGTGCACTGCAGAGCTAGGCTGTGCACGTGCTCTGTAGTCAGTACTTGCTAAACCCCTCTGACTTAGGCTCCTAGGATGATTTCTTCCCAAACCTCTCTGACTTAGTCTACTAAGATGATTTCCTGCAGGGTCAGTCTTAATGCATATGTGCAAGTATCAGCTGATACATGCATTGAGTGTGGTCTTAGCCAGGACATCTGAATATATAGCATGTAGCTCAGTCAGTGTACAGGAGCTCTGATGCAATCCATAGAGAAAACACCAGATCATGCCTGGGCATGATTACGTGGAGAGAATGACATAGATCCTTGTCTATAAAGTAGCCTTATTGTTTTGTTGTCTAGACCTGTGACTTGGGCAGTGGAACTTCATTGCTAACAAAAAAAAAATAAATGTGACAGGGTTTTCACCCTAAATTGTACATCTTTTCCACAGAAATTTAAACCCAAGTCTGCTGCCTGACTAATATCGCATTGTCAGGTCTTTAATGGGGATGAGGTCTCTCACATGCATTGTATTTTTACTCTAATGAATACAGAGCTACCTCTTAACATGAAATGTATCAATCAAATCAGGCTCATGTCGTTTTCCAGCAAACATCAGTGATCTCCTTTCAACTGTGGTGAGATGTTCCCTACAACTCCTCATAAAATATGGAACTGTGGTACTCTGCCTGTGGGGGAAAAGCCTGAAGCCACATAGTGATATATCTGTTCAACACTGTGAGGTGGAAATTCCCTGTTCACAGTCCTGCCTACTCAACCTACCTGCTGGTAAGCTCTGAATTGCTTAACATAATTAAAAGCCATTTGTTTTTTTCTTCTGTTGTGTTCGTCAAAATTGAAGAGGCAAAAGTCTCTGATTGCTCACATACCAATCATACAAATGTACCTTGCCCAACTGCACAGGTTTTTCTTAAGGTTGTGGTGTAGTAATGCTATAGATCTACCATAGGGCCTCTTCATCTGCCCAGCACAAACACAATGAAAAGCTGAAGTCTGTAATCCCAAAGCACAATTATGTGAATTGTGGAACTGAGTAGGTGTATCCAGCAGCTACAGAAAAAGGATGGGACAAAGCCTCAGACAAGCCAGCATTGTTTCATCCCAAAGATGCCAAAAATGGTCTCGGAATTATGTTCAGATTTTAATTAAGACAAATGAGAAATGTCAGAAATAATTCATTGTAGGGGTGACAGCAAAACCATGTAACAACTGTAGAATTTCTCTTTCTCAAGCACTGTTGTTCCCAGTTTCATTTAACTGTTTTTTTTCTTGAAGTTTACTACTATGTTGGAGGCTGGAGTACTACAAATAACTCTAAAACCTGAATAGCACTTGCTTCTGTTACTAATAGCAAGACAAAATGTCTGTGTTGCCCTTTATTAAAAAAAAAAAAAAAAAGAAGTAAAGTGAATAAAAAAGGAGACAGAAACTATTTGTATTTTGAAGGATCTGGAGTTACATATTTGGAACAGCTCTGAAGATCAGCTTCTTTTCAGTGCTATAAATTGAAAAACATAACTGAGATGCCATCTATAGTGATGAAAGGTGTTGTATGTTGTTGGTGTTTTTGTTACCAGTGATATGTATCCTTCAGCTCTGGGGAAAAAGTCAATTTCAACAACCAAGTGGACATATTTGTGCTCCTATTTTAGGAATACAGAGCCCTTTTGTAGACATTAAACACGGTTTACTAGTGGAAATTTTTCATTTATTATCACTGTTTCATGTAGTGTCTTTCATGTAATCATTCCAGAAAGGATTTAGTGGTGAATTTAAAAGTTGGGGTTTGGGTTTTTTTTGCCCTTTGTTCTTGTTTTGTGTTTTATTTCTTTGGAGAACTCTTTTTTTTTTTTTTTTCCCCTTTCAGGAAATTTCACATAATCTTTTCCATTCGTCATCAGCCAGGTTGCTGATTACCAGAGTAACTGCCAAGCTTTCAACTCCTTGTCATCAATGGGCTGTGAATGACAGACAGCATTAATGTTGGCAAGCTCCCACTCTCCTTTTCGCCTTTCCCAAATGTAATTAAACTGCACTAATACAGCAAAAGAAAAGCTGCAGCTTTATTTTACTCGCCCTAATAACAATTAAATCACAGAAGCACACAATGCAGTTAAATAAACCCATCGTGAGGAGGAAATTCAGAGGTAAGGGAAATGTACATCAAGCATTCAGAGAAAAACATGGGAAAATTCACCCCTTCCCTAGCACTGCAGCGACCACACTGACCTTCAGAAGGATGAGCTGGCCAACATCTGAGTAACCACCGTGCTGCAGCCTGGCCAAAGGTCTCACACGTAGCCTCTTCTGTGGCACCTCTGGCTTAAGCATAAAGGGAATAATCAGCTTCTTGTTCAGACGATCTCTTACCTGCCTGGTAGGGGGCAGCTGGATAAGGAACAGAGAGGATGTGGGTCATAGCATACAGTTCTGTTACACAGTTATTAAACGCTTTACTCACCTGAAAGAGATAGCATTATCCTGAGCCTGGAAGAAGTTCTGGGCCTTTGTCTTAAAGGCTCCAGGGGTTAGAGGATAGCCAAAAGTCAGGGAGAGGGAGAATCCAAAGTCCTTACCTCACCCACAGAGGACTGTGGATATTTGTAGAATGCACAGACACCATCAAACACTTCTGGGGTAGATAAGTTGTCAAATGACATATATTGCTCTGGACCAGGGTGAGTGAATAACCTGCTGCCCCTCAGAAAGGCAGTGGAACTTCTCTGTAATCCTGTCCCTCCTTGCAGCAGCGCTCTCCTCTCGTAGAGTAGGCTGAGAACTGACTGCCACACATGCTGGCATGAGAGCCTGTCTCAGTTTGCAAGCTATCAATAAAAACAACACAGTTGGCTTAGAAGACAAAGTGAAATTACAGTAATGCAAAGAAATCATTTGACTAAATGCAAGCAGGAGAAAATACTATTCTACAGCTCACCAGAAATAAGGGGCACCATACTCTGTAGGGAAAGTGGCAGAACCAGGACCCTCCCCAGTGTACCCTTGAGCAACGAGAATGGGATTTAATTGACCAAAGCAGACACAGCTTCAAATGTAACAATTATTAGGCCAGCCTGGCTAAACTCTAAATGAGTCTGTCTGCTTGTGCAGTTTTGGTGACTAATGGTGACTGTTAGCTAACAGGTGGTACCTTGGAAATCTAGCCTGTGCCAAATTCTGTGCAGGTCTGTTAGTGTGAGGTAAGTGATTTACCACCATCAACAAACTTTCCTGCTACACTAAACGCAGTTCAGTGTGATGATAGTCTGCCAGAGGAAGAAACCTTTGGATGAAACCATCTTTTAGACAAAGTTTCAGCAGGTTGTGTTACATCTTAGTATATCTGGATCAGGGGTGATTTTATATTATTATTATTATTATTATTATTATTATTAAAGGAAAAAATGGATGCATGTAAAATACACACATGTAAACCCACTAAATTAATAGTGTATAGGAGGAACACTGAAGAGATGGAGTTGAAGTTTTCTGTTAGATATATTCTGATATAGTATTGTTACTTTAAACAGGCAGCTGGAAAATGGCCCAAAAGACCTCTTGGTCAAGTGTCATGATTTTCTCCTTGATGCAGCAAAGATTGAGGCTGCAGTGTTCCAAGCCAGCTCCAGAACATCAAACACCCACCTCATTTGGTTTTGCTATCAAGCAAAAAAAGAAGACACAAAAGACATGGAAAAAAACATACCAGAAGAGCATAACTGAGCCCTCAGCTGCTTTTGTGTCCCAAATGTAATTCTTAGAAAAAAAAAAGAATAAAGGCAGATTGGGTTCCTATGTAGAAACTGCCTTGAACACTTTAAAAGGCTTTCTCTGAGTGACCATGAGTAAATGATTCCCCAGATCCTGTAAAAAACTGAATAATAAGCAAAGACTGACAATAGAAATTTGCCATAAAAATGAGAAAAAAATTTATATATATATTGCAAGAAAGTTTTGCAGTACTTCAGTGTGATGGTCAGTGTGGTCAGCAGTTCAGTGTGATTTTTATAGTGGGAAGCTACATTTGAGGGACCACCAGAAGAAGCTTTGGTGCAGGATTACTCCTGTTTACTACACCTAGATAATACCCTGGGCACATGCCAGTATTTTTGAACAAAATTATCTAGATTTACAAATAGGCTGGGATCAGCTTTATGCTGCTGCTCTGAAACTGTACTGAAAGCACTAGGGTGTTAAAAAGAATTAATTTAGGTCTGACACACAGAACAGTGAGAAGTTCTACTCTTGAAATCTTTGAACACCTGCCAGCTCCCCAGAGACTCACAGATGTGCTGTTTTGTGGAACTTAAATCCTCCCAGAGAAGGTTTCTTTCTGTGTTTCACAATATTACGTAACTGTTGCATAAAACAGGTAGGAAAAGAATGTTATTTCAGTGATTAATGTGTGGTTTAGTATTCAGAGATTAAAAAGTTCTGACTTTTTCTCTGTTAACTGACTAGGGCTTCAAATCTCATTTTCCACTAGATGCAGATGCCAGTGTTTATAGACTGGGTATTGATACACGACAGTAAATGACTTGAGAGGGTGACTTTATTAAGAGTCAATGGCTACATTCTCCTGGGAAAAATTATTGTATGTTCTGCCTGTGATTGAAACTACAGAACATGCTCACAGGTACTTGAAAGAAGCCTGTGATGGGAATGTCAGTTGTTCTTGAGACTCAAAACCATAGGGGCAACTGAATTCCAACTGCAGTAGGTAACAACCGTGGTACTACAGTTTCATAGTAACCCAAAATAATGGTTCCAGGCTTAACATTGGCTGCTATTGATGTTTTGTCCAAACAGCTTCATAGTGGGATTGATTGCAAATGCCAGTCTAATCAAGCAAGGAGCAAAGAATTGATTGTTCAAGAGAATGAGCATGTTTGGGAAGAGGGAATTGTATCTCCCTTTCTTGAAGAAGTGTGAATCATAGGATCTGTGTTGAAAGGGACCTTCAGAGCTCATCTAGTCCAACCCCTGCTGAGAGCAGGGACATCTACAACTAGAGCAGGTTGCTCAGAGCCCACTCAAGCCCCACCTGGAATGTCTCTGAGTGCAGTGACAAGACTTAATGACTCTGACCAGCCTCACCTGAGGCCTCCACACACACTCATGGGTCCAGAAGCTCTATTTAAGCTCAGCCCTCACCATTCACTGTCTCACTAAGCTTTTCTGGAGAAGGGATGGGTCATGGCTATTCTGTCCAACCTCTTGATCTCAACCTGAGCTCACTTGGACTGACGTGGGAGCTGCCTTGTTGCTTTTGACCTACCTGGTGATCACTGGGCCTGATCTTAATCCTGGCCTATGGACTGACTTTCTAGTTTGATCTGAGACCTGCCCCATTACCATGGCATTGCCTTAAGATCTGGATTCTTGGTTAGACCTGGCCACCATCTCTGTTTTTGTCCTGCTACATCTCTTGCATTCTGTGGGATGTACCCTGAGGTGCTTGCCTTGGTCACCTCAGCATTCCCCTTGGCTCCTCTGGGGACCACCCTTGCCAGCTTGCTTAGAGACATGGAGTAGATTTGTGAGACTATTGGAAATGTATTAAATAGCTGTCCTCCCCATGCACAACTTCTGATGAGATATCAGGGAAAGTCAGAGTGGATGCTGACAGTTCAGCTGACTGTGTTATCAACAAGAGGCAAGAGCTGGCACTTCTGTGTTCCTTTTAAACTTAGAGGAGTGTAGACTAGAGCTCCTCGCTCTTGGTTGGGGGCTGGAGACTTATGGAAATCTTCTACCTGGAGTTCCTGTAGAGTGACAATTATTCAGGTCATTCAGAATCTTTTCATTCCAAAAGGAGAAATTGAAGTGTCCTACAGTTGCTAGGTTATATATAAAGACAACCTCTGATAAGTGGGGTTCTCTAGTACTGATTGAGCTCACTGTGTGAGCCAGGAGTACTTCCCTACTCTTGGGTATAGGTGCTGTGCTAGGACAAGACCCAGAGTATGTCAGAGAGGTCTTTAACTGCCTGTTTTCAGTGAGAGATTCAAAGGAAGCTTGGAGTTTCTCAGCTGGAAAGGTCAGGACTGCAGGGTGTGCCACAGATAATACTCTTCCAGGAGCAGCAGTGACATCCCTGAAACAAAGATGAGTTGTTAGAAACATCTCAAGTCCTGTTTGGTTTCACTGGATCTAAGACAGCTCCTGAGTTTCTGGCAAACTTCAGAGACTATCATGTCCTCTCCACAGAGTAAATCACAGATGGAACTACTTGGAACTGGGAGTTTGAGTCCCTATCACTGCTTTGTGAAGTCAATGCCGATTTTAGCTGTGATAATCACTGAGCAGCTGAATGGTTTGGGGAACTTCCAGTTCAGAAGAATTCCTGAAAATATCTCACTTAGATCTGATTTGGACTGAAATCAAATCTGAAAAGCCCCCTCAAATTTCCATTGAACTGCAAATCTTGCTTCTGAGCCACATCTGATTGGAAACCTTAAACTGGGTAAACCTTGGACAGGACACTACACAAAACTGCTTTGAACACAAGCAGTGGCATGGAACAGAATTTGGGATTCAGCCTTGGAAATAAGTTGTCATGTCCAATTGAGAGCATTTCCAGGGTTGAGAAACAGGCCCTCTTCAGGCTTTTGATCAGCTCCCTTCAGGTACTGGAAGGTGCTCTAAGGTGTCCCCAGAGCCTTCTCTTCTCCAGGCTGAACAATCCCAGCTCCCCCAGCCTGTCCTCATGGAAGAGCTGTTCCAGCCCCCTGAGCATCTTCGTGGCCTCCTCTGGTCCTGCTCCATCAGGTCCATGTCCTTCCTGTGCTGAGGGTTCCAGACCTAGATGCTTCTAGAGCATTAAAGAATCTTTATGTGCATGACTGTTTCTGAGAGGGTTGCCATACGCTTGACTTTCTTCCCTGCCAGCAAAGGTGAGGTAGCTGCTTTTGTTAACCATGTGAAAGGTGTGATTATATGCAGAGATAGGATAATAAGCAAACTGTAAGCAAACTAGTCCAAAGGGTTCACAACTTTAGGTGCATGGTGTGATGGTTCCTTCTTTCTCCTCCCCACTCTGACAAATAGTTCTTCAAAACATGGTACTGGTTTCTTCTCTTACTATGTTATCCTGCTATACTGTATCTCCTGTCATGGACACTACAATCTGCCCTTCTTTGGCTTTTAACAGTGACCTCCCTTACCCAAGTAAAGCCATCAGCAGCCACAGTCCTTCCGTGTTAGTCTCATAGCCCAGTTTCTTTTAGTCTCACCTCTTCAAATCACTGCATCATCTTTTCACACCAAGGAGGATCTCATTACTGGTACCTTTCACCACTCAGAATGTCTGCTGACAGAACCATCAGCTCAAACCTAACAAACACTCTACCTTTACAATCTGGTGTGTATTATCTTCCTTCTCTGCTATCTTTCATTTAACCAAACCACCTGCCTAGAACACTGTACTGGATGTTGTGCCCTGCAGCTTCACTTATCCTCAGATCTCCTCCCAGCTGCACTGCAGTGATTTCTCCATTCTTCTGAGCTTTGCTATTAATTATATTAAATATCCAAAAGAAACAATCCATTCATTAAATATGAAAACTGCTCTGATGCTTTGTGGAGATGTACATCTCATCCTGCACTAAGATGTCTAGGAATGAGCAATGTCTGAAACCTTTTTCATGCTTGAGATGTTTGTATGGTCACACCTGCACACATGGATACCAAAATACGTTAATCTAAATGACACTCTTCCCAGCAGAGGTGCTTGCAGGGTTTCTGGTCACTTGAATTCACTGATGTTGTAAGAATTCTGTCACTCCGTTTGGAACCCTGTCTGACAAATTTGGTTAGAAGCTGTAAATGACTTGTAGAGGTACTCTGGGAGGTTCAAATGCAGAGCTGCACACCAAGAACATGATTGCACAAGTAAAAATCCTAGAAAGAATCTTCTAATGTTTGTAGGCAAGATATTAATCTCAAGCTGCTTTATCGTTTTAGACCTTGTTTAACTTCTCTCAGTGTCATTCTTGGTAATGTTGCCTCACCTACTATGCCTTTTGTTAGGCATAAAACATTTTTCTATAAACAGACCCTTGATTTAGTTTACATGGGTGTGAGATTATAGGTGGCATCAGGTGTTTGTCTTCTTGTTCAGACAATAGCCTGTCAAAATAAATCTGCAAAGAAACTAGTGTATGTATCCTTTAAATATAAAAAATTACATATGCAAACTGCTTTCAGGAAACTTCTTGAAACCTGTAGTTTGTAGATCTAAGAATTTTGTAATTTGGTGAAAGGCCATTAAAAGAAACCAAGAAAGAAAGAAACAAATAAAAACATTCAGTACCAATTGTGTATAAAGGGAAAAGTTGGATACTTCTTTTCTCAGTTGTATTGTTTCTCTAGAAAGAACAAAGAACTTTGGTGGCAGAGGCCACATCTGTGTCTGCATTTTGCAGAGTGGCAAACACTCAGCACATGGTCACTGATACATGGGCAGGCCAGTTTGTAAATAGGGGTGCTTTAGTAGCATGTATAAACACAGAACTTGGGCACTCTATTAAGGTCCTCTAGAAGTCACACAGTTTGAAGCAATTTGGCAATAATATTGGGCACTTTATAAAAGCAAGACTAAACAAAAAGAAACTAAAAAAAAAAAACCTAACCTAACCACTTGAGACATGGGAATTTGGGCATTATTCAAAGCACAAAGCAGAATGGGTTCAGGGCAGTACAAGCAGCAGCTATTGAAATAGACCTGGAAGTTGGAAGAATCTCCACTTGTTTCACTGATGCAAATACTGTCAAAGGCAAGAACTGAGTGCACTGCAACTTCACAAAGCCATAGCAGGTAAAATGATCTGAGTGGTTTCTCTGAAATGATGAAATGACAGCATCATTCAGACACCTTCCTGATATCTGACTGTGTTAGGGCTTTAACCAAGGTGTCACTACTGTAAGAAAGCATGATTCTTAATGTGACACTGTGAAAACCTAACAGATGTCTGAACACACACTGTACCCTTCATGTTGTTTGGGTTTTGCTGTAAACGTAATTAATTGCAGAACCAGCTTTGTCTAAATATGGACAATACCAGGAGAAGTATTTAAAATTCAAGGTTAAAGAAGAGAACAACATTATGACAGAGTTACAGTGTCTGTGTAAGCACCATGGGGCAGGGCCTGATTCTTTCTCAGCACTTGTACCATGCCCAGATTAATAGAAGGGCCCTGACTATGGATCTGGAGAAACAAGAATTGAAAGATAAACGAATCTTCAAGACACCCAAATCACAAAGCAATAGCAACTGAGAGAAAATATCATTAAACATGCTGCATACATACTAAAATTGAATCCACTAAAGGGATGCTTAGTCAGAAGATTTTACAAAGTTGGGGGCTCTGAATACAAAATTATTATTACATTCTGCATGTATATTAGCCAATAATTTCAGCTTCCTTAATTTGTTATTTGCTTACACTTTTCCTAATTACTATCCTTAATTTTGTTTCATTACTTCCCACAATGTTAAGCCACATAAAAGAACATCTACAAAGCAAAGAGTACTTCTCACTGTCCAAATGAAAGTATAACAAACCTCAAACCTGTTAATTCTGCAACAGCTAGGGCATCTGGGCTATAGTGAGGTCACAGAAGGAGACCACAAGGTCTAGTCACCAGTCAGTGTCTCTGGATGCTGCCCAGCTTTCGCTGATGTTAAAACTCACCCTGAGTTTAGTGACTTGTTTCAAGTCACACAGTCTTGTTTTGCCTCGACTGACTTTGACTAAAAAGGAACAGAATGAAAAATAGAATGGAGTGAACCTTTTTCCCTGGAAAAACATTTTCTAGTGGAGGAGGAAAAAGAGGAATAAAACTACTGGAGCAGGCAAAAATATATCTAAGTAGCAGAGAAATCGAGTCGTGGGTTGTGACACAAAGGTCTCCTAAGCAATGTTCAGATGTGCTCTTGAACCTTTTTCTTGTACGTAAAATACTTGTGGGGCAAACCTGGAGTTCATACCTCTGAAAACCCAGAAAGCCAACGGTGTCCCGGGCTGCAGCAAGAGCAGCATGGCCAGCAGGTCGAGGGAGGGGATTCTTCCCTTCTGCTCCATTCTGGAGAGACCCCTAGGAGTTGCATCCAGTGCTGGAGCCCCCAGTTCAGGAAAGATCTGGAGCTGCCGAAATGTGTCCAGAGAAGGGCCATGAGGATGAGCAGAGGCTGGAGCACCTCTTCTATAAGGACAGGCTGAGAGAGTTGGGGTTGTTCAGCCTGGAGAAGGCTCCAGGGAGACCTTCTTGTGGCTTCCAGAATCTGAAGGGGCTCCAGGAAAGCTGGGGAGGGACTTTTTAGACTGTTAGGTAGTAATGGGACTGGAGGGAATGGACTAAAACTAGAGATGGGTGGATTCAGATCAGACATGAGGAAGAATTTCTTCCCCATGAAGGTGGTGAGACACTGGCACAGGTTGCCCAGAGAGGTGGGAGAAGCCCCATCCTTGAAAGTTTGGAAGGAGCTGCTGAGAGCGCCAGGCTGGATGGGGCTCTGAGCAGCCTGCTCTAGTGGGAGGTGTCCCTGCCCTTGGCAGGGGGGTTGGAACTGGAAGAGCTTTAAGGTCCCTTCCAACCCTGACAATTCTCTGATTCTGTGATTCTTTGATGTCTGGCTCTTGGGAAGTTAATGGATTCTCCATTTCCCAGGAAAAGCCCTTAGTAAAGAGAAGATAATTTTCTGGAATAGACATCTTCAAATCTCTTATTTTTCCATTTTTCTCAAAATAGTCTTAGCCACTCAACTACACCAAAGATAAATAATAACCATTTTATTTGAGCAGCTTTGCTTATGAATCTGTCTACTTTCTTCCAAATTTTCATTTTTGTTTCTTAGAAATAAAACACTTCAGGTCAAACAGAACATTTCCTTTCACTTGAAAAGGAATGCTTTCCTTTTCCCTAAAGCCAAAAGTGTTACTGTGAGTTCTACTGAAGTAAAATTATATTAGATGCAGCTACCAAAATAATTTATTCACACAGCTCCGTAGCGGGGTGTTTTTCATGGCAAATTAACAACTGTAGTATGCTTTGGGACCTTTGGATTAAAGGGGCTATAGAACGGGAAGGGATTATTAGGTATATTTAATTTGCCCTTAGTAACATGATGGAGGAAATAACCAGTATATTAAACATACATGAAATATTTTTGGAATGTATAATCTGTTGGAAAGGAATGAATGGCTCGTGGTATTAGCTGGGAAGTGATGTATAATCCACTGTGTGTGGCTGTCATCAAAGCCTTACCAGGAATGCAAGAGTAAATGTGCTATTTTTACCTTCTTTTTCTTTTCTGCTTTGTTTGTGGGCTTGGCAGAACAAAAAGAGACCTGGATGAAATGAGAAAGCTTGTTTTGCATTTATCGTGATTGTGTTTGAGGTCTTCAGAGTGTGAAGGCACAATAAGCTTTTCATTTATTATTTGCATTAGAGCAGAGCACAGAAGCTACATTGATATTAAAACTCTATCATCCCAGCCACTCTGGGTACTCCTGGGGAAGAGCAGTCTCTGCATCCAAAGAGTTTAGAATAATACAGTTAGGGCAGATCATGGGGAGTGAACAGAAGTACACAGAAGTACCTCTGTGTTTACCTGGCACCTGGAACAGAGCAAAGCCAGTGCTTGGGTTGTGCTCTGCTGCCTACCCCGATCTTACTGTCTTGAAACGCTGATTTCCTCTGGAATGACTCTCCCAACAGCCTGTGGTCCCAGCAAAAGTATCACCTTTTCTGTCCACAGATTCCAGCAACAGCAGTGGCAGGGTGTGATGTTCACTAGCAGAGGTGTACACATAGCTACACATGTTATTTTAACTTTGTTGTGACAGAAATTTGAAATAAACATATTCCTTTCATGTCTCAAACCTGACCTGGCAAGAACATTCATATGAAGAAGCTGGTGATAATGCCATACAAGCAAGTAATCAGCCTTAAATCCACAGCATTTGTAAAGGAAAATTGGATGGCACAAGGCTAGTCTTACTTTATTTTAGTATTTTAACAACTGATGCGATGCTGCCTTCGTTATTATCCTTTATTCCTCAGACAGTGTTCCCCCTCCTAATTGCTACTTGTCTTCTTCAGTCAGATTGAGAAATGGTATTCTTTGAGCACAGGTAAATATCAAAGCAGACTTGCTTTGTTATGACAGAGCTGCAGTGTAATGAACTAGAAAAAGGAATGTAGTATGCTTTACAAATTAAATAATGTATTAATTTCCTCTGAGCAGAGGTCCCCAGCCTCGCTGAAAAACCACAGTGCTTCTAAATATCTGCAGAGTTCGAGGACAGCCGCCAAGGAGCAAAAAGTCCTCAGGGCCACCTCCGTCGGTGCTGCGTGGAAACAGATGGTGATGAGCAGAACTGCCCATCGCACCCACTGGCGGCTAAGGCCGCCCAGTGCAGGCTCTGGGGACACTGGGCTGTGTCGCCTCGTCCTCCTGCCTCCGCAGCCACCGGCAGCGAGCACGGCACGGCCGCGGCTTCGGCCGCCGCTCCGCAGCTCATCGCGACACGTAGCGCCTGGTGCCTCGGGTGCTGGGGTCAGAACCCCCTCAAAAATGGGCTTAAAAATTATAAAGGTTTGATCCACGGCAAGTTAAAAACAGGGCTTTTTTTTATTTCTTTTTTTTTTTCTCCTGTGATATTTTATTATAGGCAGATACTCCTTTGGTTTGGGTGTTTATTTAAAAGGAGGAAGGGAAGATAGACTCATTCAACTCAGTGGTTTTAACCCCTCGGATCACTGTGCTGAAAACTCAGCCTGTTGGAAGAGTTATTTTTTCGGGCAACATTTTTATTTCTGAAACATTCTTTTATTTATTTATTTCAAGAAATGTTTGGAACGAAAATTCCAAGCAGGTTTGGGTTGTTTTGGGTTTTTCTTTGTAGAATGTAGTGATTACTCTGTAGAATGGTTCGTGCTTTGCTCTGCAGAGGTCAAATTCAGACAACTCCATCAGAGAGGTGAACTGGGAGCCCTGGCTTTCTAATCCACCCATCTCAACTAAACTCCACGTAATCCAAAATGTGCTGAACACAACTATAGGTAGAAATGTATAGAGCTAAAGCAGGACAAGCATGGAAGCCTGTATTCCACCACTCTCTCCAGCAGAGCCATCATTAATGCATTCTTAGGTAGGTAGAGAAAAACAGATTTTCAGACGTGTTAAGAAATAAAGAAACATTCCCTGAAACTGAGAAATTTGCAGATTATCACAGATATAGCAAAACTGACAAAGCTGGCCAGAAATTTGGCAACTAAAAACAACTTTTAAAAAAATCTATTTTGTTCATTAAATTCAGATCAATTTCATTAAAATCGACACTTAATGAGTGAAATGATCTTTTTCACTTTAGGGAAAAAAAACCAAGGATCTGCCTCAAAGGGTTCGGGTATCAGGTTTTAAATTTTTTAATGTATTACTCATGTTACTTAAAAACAAGCCAGTGGTACTCCCAGAAACCCTCTTTTTCAGACTGACGTGTCAAAATACTTCATTTTGTAATTAAAATATAAATAAATAACTAAAGCTGTTTCAATCAGAGTTCAGAAATAACTACTCTTCATTAATTTGGAAGTAAAAGAGAAGTCTGTCTCACGTGCAACAGTGATGACTCGGTGTGTGCATCATTTCTTCCCAATACCTAGGGCCAAGGTAAAAATGAGAAGAATATGTAAATTAAGTATGTTTAATTAAGGCATTTCCCCTCCAAACCCATTTGTCCTTGTTTAAATAGGCCCTTCGAGATGGGCAGCTGGGAGAAGGGTGTTTTCAGTGCAATCTGGAAAACACTTGGGTTTAATCTGGCCCATAGCAGGGAGGGTGGGACGGAAGTTAAAAACCAAGTCAAAACCTGTAGGGAGCACGAAAGTCCCGCGGTCCTGTGCCAGCCGACGCACTCTGCGGAGACGCGAGGCCCGGTGCCCGCTCCAGACGCGAACAACAGCCTTAGCGGGCAGCGGCCCGCCGGGGTCCGAGGCGGGAAAGGCTCCCTTCCCTCCGCCCCCGCCTCGCAGTAAGGAGTTACGCATTAAAAACAAACCCAACCTCGCGCCAAACCCGAGGTAACGCGGCCGGGCTGCCCACGGCGGCCGCAGCCCCGCGGCGAGGTCGGGCCGGGGAAAGCGAGCGCGGGGCTGAGCCGAGCGGCGGGCGGCGGCTCCCCCTCGTGGCGCGCTGCGGGAGCTGCCACTGCCCTCAGACCGACCGCGGCCCCCGATGCGGGTCGGGCCTCTTGGCGGGCGGCGGCCGAGGCGCTGGGCCCGCGAGGCCGCCAGGAGCAGCCGGGGACGGGGGCAGCACCCGCGCCTCTCACGATATCGGGTCAGCGATTCCCGGGATCCGCGCTCCTTCGTGCAGCGGCGCGGGATGAGAACAACGAGTATACGGCGGGCAAAGCCCGAAGAGTTTCGCTCATCCGCAGCTTTGTTTTCTTTAGTTCCCAATTGACCCCTTGTGGGCGGCTTCTCCCTCCGCGGGCTGGACGTGAGGCTCTGGGGGCCACGCAGACGCAGCAGCATCGCCCCAAGTCGGCGACAGTTGTCACGGTTCTCACCACGAATCGCTTCGCTCGAGATGTTCGCAGCCCTGCAAGGTAAGGAGCGTTGCTGAGCCACAGTGGGGCAAGCATCACCTGCGAGGTGCTTTCTTGGATGTCTCTGAGGGGCAGTTGTTCTCATCCTCCCCTCCCCAGCACCTGATGGCCCAAGCACCAGTTAGACAAAATCTGGTCGGGCCGGGAAGTTCCCCATATGAATGAAACATGTAGATGAAGAAAAAAATATGATTCATTTTCTTCCCCTCCCAAGAGGCAGGAAAGGGGATAAACGGGCAGTAACGTACAGAAGCTGCAGCCCAGATGTGTGTCTTCCTTTCAGGCTGAATGGCAAAACTGCCTGCCTCAGACAGTTTCCTCTTGATACCTATCCCGTCCTTTGCTTAAAACTACAGGCCCTGAGCTCATTTGTTACCACAGGGATCTAGCAGATGTCCCACGTAGGAATGGAGCCTTGTGAAAAGAAGCCCTATGGCTTAAAGTCATCCTTCAAAGGAAGAAAACAGGTGCATCCTCTGCCTGCTTGCACTCTTCTGGTAATGGAATGTTGTGCTCCAGAGAGTGGAGGTCCTGGAGGGTGGACTGCTCAGATCCACAGCCCTGTAGCTGTAAATACAAACACAAGTATTTCTGCTAAAGACCACACCACACACAGTCACAGTAATTAATCTCTACCACTGTAACAAACTCCCAATCCTTACACCCATAAATTTTAAGATTTGGGTGAAAATGCGATATACAGTCCAACAGCCACAGGCCTCAAGAACACCAGGCAATATTCAGATACGTGCTAAGTGGGTGAATAGATAACCCTAGATAAATTGCTCGCTCGACCTATAGATCAGACATGAGATGGCATCTTCTCCTAGGTCATTAATTAATCATTCGTGCAGCCTCAGAAGTGATGGCATAAAAAAAATAATTATTTTATGGATACTTTTTCCGCTTGTGAGACAGTGTTTGAGGCTTTCAAAAAACCAGGAACATTTGACTCATTAAAAGCAGCCATATTCTTTTCTTTGCAAAAGGGGCAGAATTTCTGCTTTTTTTAAAACTTCCCCATTTGTTTTCCTTGCCTACAGGTGAAAAAGTGTGTGAGCAACAGAAAGCATCAAGTGGAGAATGTATGGGAAGAAAGTAACTGAGCTGGCTGTTTGCTTTTACTTGTCATGTTACATTTTTCTTCTTATTTTGTGGAAGAAGAAAAATGGTGACAGAACATTTCTTCCCACACACTCTATTTCAAGTTCTCTGCCCTTTTCTTTGAGAAGAAGGGGTTTAGAGAGCACAGAACTGGGACAAATCCCCTCCAAAAATATTTTATATTTTTCTATTTCCAAAATATTTCTTCCTGTAAGAAAGACGGATGTCAGATAGCAAATAACACAAAAAGTATTTGCCTTTAAAACATGGTACTGGGAATTATGGTCGTCTTGTTCTTAGGTTTTCCAGTAACTTTCCCCTTCCCTGCTGTTTTGTGGAAGTTGTTTCACTTTTCTAGTCAAAATGTGCAAACAGAAATTTTCTTTCAGGGTTTCAACAGAAGCAAAAAAAAAAAAAGTGAGAAATTTGGCAGGAAAAAAATTCCTGCCAACTGGCTTCCCATAGTTACATGAAGTGCAAAATGGAGCCATTGCTGTGCTGCTGTCTCTTGCTCAACTGGCATCTGATCTGGATGAGTAAATTCACATAATCAGCACGTGGGGTGTAAATAGTGTGAGATCTCATGTACATCTTGCTCTTTCTGTACAATGTGGTCATTAGGGAAAGCCTCTGCTCCAGGACTGTCCAGGTCAGCCCTGGGTTTGTGGCCACCCTACACAAGTAATACCCTGTGAGAATGTGCCACCTTCACAGGAATATATAGAGATCAGGGAAAGGGAGAAGCAAAACAGGAATTAATGTTTTCACATCACTCTGGTCAGAGGTATGACAAAGCACTGTGTGCAGATTAAAGCTCTTTGTGCTACAAAGGTAGGTTTATATTTTTAGGAGTTGATACTTTTTCAGCCTGCTGCAACATTCAATGCTAATGAACCAACAGAGTGTGAATATTTGAAGATTAAGCTGCTTTTGCAGGTGTATTGCTCTAGTATCTCCAAGGTGGGTGATTGTCCTTCTCTGCATTATAACTCCATGGACTGGGCATACCCTCATAAAGCCATATGAGCAAGATGTGAGAAAAAATTCTGGTGGGTAATTATTGCTGGGAATACCTGTTCTTAACAATGAACTGTTGGCACAATTTGCATTATGGCCTTTTGGTGGCTTTATCAAGATCTGTTGGAAAACTTGAGTGAGAGGCAGTGATCTCTTAGGCTGTGCTGGCCTTGGTCTGGAGAGCAGCCTGGCCACCTTGCAAAATACAAATGGCATAACTCCCCGTTGGACCTGCACTCCTGTGGACTCACCTTCTTGTCATTCCTGGGAGAGCACTGTGGAAAGCTGTATAGTCAGTCAGGGGTGTGTTGTACTGGGCATGGTTAGTGAGCTGGTAGGGTGTCTGCCTGGTCCTTGCTTATCCAGTTGCTATGAATGCCCTATAATTGCAGGCATATACATCAAGAAGATCCCCTGGGTTTCCTTTATAGTCAGTAGAGGAAGATTCCCCCCTTAAGGTAATTCAGTTCTTCAGTATGGAGCAGTGCATCTCCAGAGTATTTTTTGGCTCTCAGGTGGCTTAGGTAATGTGGAATCTGATCACCATTGCTTCCTTCTTCCCCAGTAAGAAATGCTAGTGAATCCTCCACTGCACCTGGGTCAGACAACAGTGAGTGCCAGTTGCTGAAGAAGTTTTGGAAATAGAAATTTGAGACAAGGAACAAGAAGTATCTGCTCAGTCTTTCCAGTGCTAAAGAAAGGCAGGCAAGGCAATGCTGACCTGCTGCCATGACCTTATTCTGGCAGGCAGTGCTTGCTGAGTTAACAGCAGCTCATGTCTCCTCTAGAGTTAACATCAGCTCATATCTCCTCTGATGCTGGTCAAGAAGTGCAGCTGGTGGCCCACCTTCCCTTTCTGCTGATGCTCTGTGCCTGGGCACTCCAGAATTACACCATGCTTCACTGCCTGCAAAAGGCTTCTGCAGAACCTCTTGGCCGTGATACCTTCCTCTGTAAAATGAGTGTTTTCTTCCTTCACCAAGAGGGCAGAGTTCTTTGTCTCCATGATGTTTCCTCTGGAGTGGCACAGGACAGAAACACACGCTGCTGTACCCCATGGGAATGAGGGAAAATCAAAGTGGAAGCTAAAACAGTAGAAAACCAACATTCAGTTTTCCTTAAGTTTAATTTAGTAGTGGAAATGTGCAGCAGGATGCCACAGCAGTCCCTTAGTCACTCAAAGTGCATCCACCCATGCCAGAGTGTTCCTTTAATGGCATTTCCTCCTGTGGGCTGACCAGGGAGCACTTTGGCATCCTTCAGCATTCAGCTTTGTTGCCCCAGCACATTGTTTGTACTTACTTACCAGACAGGTCCTTAGAATTACTCTTGCAAACTGGATTGAAGAGAAAATGCTCTTGCACTTGATTCTGGTTTCAAAAGAAAACCTAGAGAAGCATCCCAGTCTCCACAGGGAGGCAGCAGAATACCTGGCAATTTGTTTGCAAGCTTAAACTGGCTTTTGCTTGTCTTTTAAAGAGCATTTTTACCCAGCATATATGTTTGGATAAGAAGGTTTAAGAATTTTAAGTTCAGATGAAAATTCTGGGGATTTTTTTTTTGCTTGCCAAGATAAAGCTTGCCAAGATCAACATTCCCCTAGGTTCCCTCTGAGCTGCCATTGAAATGATTTACAAGTTACATAAGAACCAATTTTGAAAGAAATATGCATTTAATTAGAAACTAAAAATCCCAGTGTCCCATTTGAGACAGTAGAGTTAACGTTCTGTCAGTATTTCCATTATTTTCAGGGATTTATCACCTCAGGAGAAGGAAGCATTCTACTCTGCTGAAACTTGGAATTTTAGGCCTCTACTATAAATATAAAATAGGTAGGAAACAATAATACTATAAAGTCCAGCATTTCCAAACCAGGCATTCAAAAATCATGAACAACCCCAAAATTATGTGATTGGCTTAAAAAACATTACATTTTAAAACTAATAAATGTGAAGTTATTTTTGTTTATTTTTCAACTTGTGAGAATTTACAATCTGTATTTTCAAAACATTTCTTTGCAACCACAGAAAATTCACCTCTTTTTGCTTATTCTGTGTTTCTAAATGAAAGCTGAGATTTTTTGCATGCTTACATGACCCCAAAAGCTGAATCTTGAAAAGAAAACTGAAAATATTGAAGGATATATGTAACTTTTCTGGACTATCTATATTTTTCACTAGGAAACGCTGAAATGCTTTAAGTAAAGCAGAATGGACAAGTCAGGAAGATTTTAACTATGTATTTGCTTTAGTCAGAAGTGGTTACATTTAAATGTAGCTTTCAAAGAAAAGACAGATTCTGCTTTTCATTGTTTTGGTTTGTTGTTGGTTTGGTTTTTTTTAATGCAAGTCAATTCAGAATTTATATCTACAAAAGAGGTGCCTCATTGCTAGGGAGCAGCATATATTGCTTTCATACTGTTCTGAAATGGGTGTCATTCTGCCTCTGATGTTCACAGGAGAAATTCCAAGTAGCTTTCTCAGCAATGGGTATTTGCAAAATACACCTCTCACTTATGGAGTCAATTAATTGACCCAGTGTGGCAAATCCCATGTTCCTGGTAAGACTGGGTTCTCATGGGTTCACTGACTTAACATCTAGTCTTCTGGAGATATGAAAGACAGATCTTTCTCTTTTCATGGTCATTTCTATCCAACAGTGCTGGATTTCCTGGTTACAACTCCTGTCTACTTTGGAGAGACAAGGGGGTATTTTTATGTCACTCATAAAATTATCTTGAAATTAGAAGCCTTAAAAATTATAGTGCATTTTTATTATAGGCAGAGATTTTATTTATATGCTTTTCAACACTCCAATTCCAAAATTGATCTGGGTGAAAAGCTTTCTGATCTTTTTTCCTTAGGAAGCATTCAACCAAAACGCTTGACACTAAGAGGTGTCTCCAGGGGGGGCCTGCTAAGGGCCACTAGGCCCTGACTGGCCTCTCCTGGAGTCCCCACCACAGCCTCTGTCCATTTAGTCTGGGTTCAGCCCCAGCCTAAGCTGTGCTTCTGAGTTGCTCGTCTGCAGCGCTGTTCCCATGGTGGTTGGATTTCCTAGCTTGACCTTGGCCTTGTTACCTTGTTTGATGCTTGCTGAGGAGGATTGGCGCGGTCACTGCCCATCTTGTGTTGTTTCCTGGTCATCCCTGGGTAGTAGCCCTGCTCTTGCTGCACCCAAACAATGCTGTTCTGCTAAAAAAAAAAAAAAAAAAAAAAAGAGTGAAGGAGGTAGAGAGAACTGTGTTTCAGCAGTAATGGGGAGTCATGAACCTGACAACAGGATATCACTGAAGATTTTTTAACATCTGCTAAATAAATGTGATTCAAAGGCTCTGATTCAGGCTCAAGAAATGACAATTCATCTGCCTTTAAAATTAGCTGATCCATTTTTCATATCACTGCTGCAAAGTTTCTGTTCTCTGCCCTCCCTTTCACATCAGATGTAACCACATTTTGGTGACAGATGAAGTGATTCCTATATATAGCATGCAAAACACTTTAGGATCCTTCCAATGAAGTAAGTCCTAGATACATGTCAAATAGTTATTTAGTGTAGCACTTTATAGTAGGCATCATAGTCAAGAGCACAACCTTGGAGCACTTTCTGGCTTCAAGCTGAAAGCTGAACCTGGTGTGTGTGGCTTGAACAGAAAGTATCAGACATGCTGAGGAGAAAAAAAACCAACAATTTTGTCTGCATCTTTGTTATGACAATGAGCTCCTCACCCTGGATTAATGGCAGTTTCCAAGCAAGCTGACAGTTCTGCCCATTTCCATAGGAAAGGAAATACCACAGAGCAGGCTCAAAGGAGGCCTTTCCAGGAATTTAGGATTTGCTATACCTATCAGGTCAGATATCCTGTTCCTAGCAGCTGTCAGGACATGATGCTTCAAAGGAAGTGGGATAAGTTTACCTAGCTGCAGCCTGACTAAGAACTGAAGTAAGCATCACTTTAGGTGCTGCAGGACTCAGCTTTCTGCCCGGAACATGAGATCTGATTACCACTGGCTTAGTGAGTCCTGCAACTGTAATGTTAGTAGCAATCATATTCAGGCTTCTGCAGCTTTGCCAGCTCTTTTCATTGTCCCTTTCAGTTGCTTGTTCAGCATGTGCTGTGTTTCCCCAAAGGTTGGAGGATACAGCTCAACGGAGAGGCACCATGTAATTTTGTGTGATCATTTCTGTGATTATTCTCCAGTGTATTCTGTGCTGGGTCCTGATTTTCAAACAGATGGGAGGTGGGCAGAGAACTGAAAGCCTCAGGACCACTTAGCTTCAGCTGCTTTCCTGCCCACCAAATTGCAAGATCAGGCCTTCTTTAGCACTTCTGATAAGTACCATATGCTAGAGAAACCACCAGTCCTTTTGCCATTCATTCAAGGGTATGTTGCCTTCAGAGGCCACACATATTACTTACTTCACTGTGTGGCACTGAGGCTCACAGCACCAAGTATCCTGTTCTATTCTATTCTATTCTATTCTATTCTATTCTATTCTATTCTATTCTATTCTATTCTATTCTATTCTTCTACCTATTAGTTTGATGGACCTCATCTTCTGAAAGCTTCCTGTATTAACTAAATTTGTCATCCAGAGCAAATGGACTTGAGGTTTTCAAAGTCTCCGAAAGTCAAGAAGTCACTTCTCACCTGCCTTTCCCTTGGAAATCACAGTCTTACACTGTGTACTAGTGTTCCTTCCTTGCGTCTAGTAATGGCTTGACTTGAATGTAGGCTGGTATTTTAACCACACTTATCTTTAATTATCTCCACAGGAAAAGGGCTCTTGAAAATGTTTAGTAGACAAAAGAGAGAAACAGTAACTTGTTTCACACCTTTCCTAAACTAGTATGTATTTTTTTGGTGAAGTGTTAAGCATAGTAGAAGAAGATTATTTTAATTTTTTTTTTGGAAGAAAGGTAAAAGACTACACAAGTCTTTAATATTCTAAACCATTTCATTTTTAGATGGAACATTCCTTCTCTAACTCTCTGGAGATACTGTATCTTCTAGCACAGGAAAATCAATAGATAGAAAGATTCCAATTCAGTTTCCCCTGGTTATGATCAAGCACATTACAATACTAAGTGATAAATGGGCTAATTTACACATCTGCAAACGTGGCATTAGCATTTTACCAACTCCCTGCAGTGTCATGAGATTTAATTAACAGTTGTAATGCACTCCTCTGTATGAAAGCTATGACTTTTTACATGTCAGATGACATAGACTCCTCAGCTTGTGCTGTATTTATAACAGCCTCTACAAGACTAAAAGCTTTCTGAATTAGTTTTCTGCTAACCTGCCTTTTGCCTTTTGTCCAACTCTGGAGTTAAATTCTGGAGATGGAGAACAAGCCTAAATCTGTATGAAGCTGAAAAACACCTCTTAATTGTTAAAGGCAATTTCCTGGCATGAAAGTTAAGTTACCTGTAACTTAAGCTGTGTGTCAGATCAATACGAAATGCACTACATTATTCACAAGAATGGTGGTTTTCAAGTAGCTGGGGAATTAATAACATCCTAACTCTGTGCAGCCTCCATGAGGCAAGGCAGTGAAGTAGTAAAATCTCACTGCAGTTTCACCAGGAGAGTAAACCAGATTCTGGCTGCAGGACTGAGGCTACATGCACTGACACATCTACAGACAGCCTTAAGAAGCTGGCTGAAGGGACAAGTAAAAATATTTGTGCAGTTCTTATCTGAAGATAAGAAGATCTGTCTCAGTTTTTGCTGCTAGCTGAATATGGTTTCCTATGTTACCCTCTCAAGGCTGCCAGAGTGTTTCAGTGAGATCACCAGCCCTAATTAAAGATCATGGTGAGACTACCTTACTGGGGTACAAAGGATTTTTATTTAACTCCCTGCCCTCTCTCAATGTCTCTTCTGTTGATTTGGTAAAACAACTGCCCTTTTTTGGTGTTTGAAAGGGAAAGTGATGATGGTGAACACATGGCCTTAATTTAAGCAGTAAAAGTCTTCAACCTGGTCAAGTACTTATTAATTTATTGTTGCCCTTTGGAGTGTCCCACATCACTTACCGTTGTTCACTTGTTCCAAAAGGAAAAAGCACCATTTTCTCCTGCTCTTTGTTTAAAAACTAAATAGAGACAGATAGAAAATGTGATCCTGCAAGTGTCATATCCCCAATTCACATGAAATTTGTATCCTTTCTGAAACAAGGTAGTCACCACAGCTCTGCAGCTGAACCTCACGGAATCCCCTGCAGTGGACCGTGCCTTGCTCCCAATGGGCTCTGTGTTCTCCTGAGGCTGACAAGGTGCTGGCAGAATGAGAAACACCAGGTATTTTCTTGCCTATTATTCTACAATTCTATTTGATATATCAATATTATGTGTTGATCAAGCCAGGGTATCCTGGGCCTAATCAACTAGTGAGAATTATTGGGCCCAGGGGAACCTCATAAGGTTCAACAGGGCCAAGTGCAGGGTCCTGCCCCTAGGCTGGGACAATCCCCACTATCAATCCAGGCTGGGGGATGAGGGGATAGAGAGCAGCCCTGCAGAAAAGGACTTGGGGATGCTGAGAGAGGTGCAGCTGGACAGAAGC
Organism: Ceyx cyanopectus; assembly: GCA_013401355.1. Classification (NCBI taxonomy): domain Eukaryota; kingdom Metazoa; phylum Chordata; class Aves; order Coraciiformes; family Alcedinidae; genus Ceyx; species Ceyx cyanopectus. Next base: position 47,782 of record VYZU01055383.1, read on the forward strand.
AGCCAGTGTGTGCTGGAGCCCAGAAGGCCAATGGCATCCTGGGCTGCATCAGGAGCAGTGTGGCCAGCAGATGGAGAGAGGGGATTGTGCCCCTCTACTCTGCTCTGGGTAGAGCTCCCCTGGAGCCCTGTGTCCAGCTCTGAAGCCCTAAGCACAGGAAAGACATGGACCTGATGGAGCAGGGCCAGAGATGAGGAGGCCACAAAGATGCTCAGGGGGCTGGAACAGCTCTGCTATGAGGACAGGCTGAGGGAGCTGGGATTGTTCAGCCTGGAGAAGAGAAGGCTCTGGGGAGACCTTAGAGCACCTTCCAGTACCTGAAAGGAGCTGATCAAAAGCCTGGAGAGGGCCTGTTTCCAAAGGCCTGGAGTGAAAGGACAAGGGGCAATGGCTTGAAATGAGAAAGGAGTGGATTATAACTCATCAATAGCAATAGGAGTGAGCAATAACTTATCTCACAGCAGGTCAGCAGCAAACTGCAATCAGCATCTTGCCATTATTCTGCTTTTTTTTTTTTTTTCCCTCCTGTGAGAATTGTGGAGAAAAACCTTTTCAAAAAAACCTTATGTGAGCTACATGTGACAGCAAAAACATTCAAAGAGGGAGAAAAATCTCATCATTGATGCCTCATCAGTGCCACCCCCATGGAGGTGACATGCACCTGCAGGCCATCTGCTTCTGTGGTGATGTAATTTGTGATGTAGATAACTTGCTTCCACTCTGAGCAGAGCTGTTGAAGTGTGTCAGTAGTGGTCCATCTGAAAAAACAAACAAACAAACAAACACTGTGAATTAAAGGTTGTTTTAAAGTGTGTTTTTGAAATAATACAGAGCACAACAGCATCCTATACTGCAAGGAGAGCCCAGCCTGGAACAGTAGGGCCTCCTAAAAGGTAAAGGAGTCCTGATCAGACTCTTCATTCAAATGCCTGCTACTCAATTCTTATGTATCATTTATGCTAAAGTGTTTTTGTCTGTGGTGGTTTTGAGGCGAAAGATTTAGTCAGACACTGAATGTCTCATTCAATAAAATGTTACTGAATGCCTTAATTATACTGAGTAGAGCAATTCTATTGTACTGGCACCAAAAAAATCAGCAAATGTCAAGCAAGCTGCAAATGAGGCAATTCCAGACTGGACTTTTATCAAATTAAATGGATTTTTTCCTTGGTGTCTTCAAAGTCTTCAAAGATGTCTGGAATCTCTTACCAATTTCTCTAAATCTGCTGAAACCAGGTTATTAAATGGCTCATTTTCTATAATATCAGTCTGGATTTTTCTCATCAGTCCTCTGATTATTATAAATTGCATGGTATGATATTTCAGAAGATGAATATTCCATCTGCCCTGAACACTGCCAGGAGATCAAAACAATTGGCTGCTCCAGTTCAGACTTAATCCTCATGACAGGCTAACTACTGTAAACACCCTACGTGTCCTCAGTGGGCTTGTCTACATGGGTGGTTTTTTCTGCTGGAAAACTGTATCAGTATGAAGAGATCATCATTGACAGAATGCTCTGGAGCTTTTAGTTCTGGTGAGATCAGTAGCACCATCACAGTGGAATAAATGCTGATGAGTAGCAAGTTACTCCACCATGCCACCATGGCATGTGCCACCATGTTTTGTTAGCTGCTTGTATTGCTTTGTGCCTAGTCCCATATGGCTGCCCTGAAGGTTCCCACTTAGTCCTGATCATCTGCTGCTGCATGTTGGTGAATGAGAACAAAAAAAGAACTATTCCACTAGCACTAATGCAAAGGTGTGTGGGACACCCACCTACCAACCTGAATACATTTGTTTTTAAAAAAAAAACGAACTAAAATGCCCTCAGTAGTAGCTGGTAGCCTAACAATTTGTTTGGATATTTGGCTTCTGCTTGTTGGTTACTGTGACACATTACAGCAAAGAATCTTACTGTGATGTGAATCTCTGCACAGTAACAGTCACGTTAGTGTATGATATACATGGGATGGTCTCTTTTCACCCTAGTTTCAGTAGGCAGACCAGTGCAATGAGGATAGCAACAATAAAACCTGTATTTGTAACACAGAAGAGAGTAAAATTCAGCTCTTTATCCTTCTGCAGTGCTGGCCAAGCTGTGACCTGTAAGGAGTCTGCTTCCCTGCCTAGGCAAGTGCCACAGGATTAACACTGCAGCTCTGCCTGCACAGGAGCCACTGACTAAGCTCAGCTCCTGACAGTGGGAGCCAAAGCTGCCTAAGCTGGTGTTCACAGGAACCCTGCAGTTACCACACAGTGAGTGAGAGGACTCCAGGAAAACCAGTGTCATCCTCTAGATCAGAACTTCTATAAGGGCTTGTTCTTGGCATACTCAGAAGCATGAGGCGTATGTCTGCCAGCTGCCAGCTGTGAGCTTAGGAGGCAGAGAGGAAAACTGCCCAGCCTTTGGTATAATACCATCCCCATGCATTCTTTTCAGTATCTTCTCCCAGCACCACAGTCTCTAGCACCCAGTTCACAAACAGTTGCAGCTACAGAGACTAAGGGCAAATTATGTTGCCTCACCAGCAATTAATAACTATTATGTGGCAAATTATACTTTTAAATTATCTGTGGCAAAAGCGAGCATCTTGCAGAGAAAGATTATTTTAATCTTTTTACACTCAGAACTAATCTGGGCTGTAGAGATTTGAACATAGTCATGACAAACCAATGTTGGTCACTTAAAGGAGTGGCTTTTGGTTCTTCTTCCTTTGTATTTTTATACCTGTAGGCTTTGCTGACCAGTTCTGTTCCAGTGTGCTTCTGGTCACCATTGATGCCCAAAGGGACAAGAAAACATGCTGAAAAATTAAATTTTAAGCGCTTTCATGATGGTGACTTGTACATCTTGTACATCTGTGCATTTCTTACTATACACCACTTTCTTAGACATTTTCTTTAAAGATTTCAGGCTTCAGTTTTTTAGTTAAAAATAGGAAGTGAACAGCAAACAGATCATTCCCATAAGAATTTTCATTTTCCTGAAAATCTCATCTTGAACCATATGAAAAACTACATTTTTTCACCCAGTTCCTGCTTCCCAGAGGTTTTTTTATAGAGTGTTCCAGACAGAACCAGGATCCATCAGTATCTCTTTCATGGAGACAGTCTTTGAATATAATCATAGTAGCCATTTAATGCTACTTGTGTTCCTCAGCTTACACTTCAGTCTAGTGCTCTTCTCCAAGGACAGGATTCAGTCTGAGACCTTCTAAACTATCACACTTTTTTTGTGACCCTAAGAAAGTCCCACTGAAAGGTTCCATCCAGTGGAAACTAAAATGAAATCTGGCCATAAAGAAAAACACCCATTCTATTAGAGAAAAATATTTCACACTGAAAATATCTAAACCAACTTTTACACTATTTCTTTCTAAAATATATGAAACACTGGACTATGAGATTCAGTTCTTTACCTAACCTGATTTGTTCCACAATAGCTGTTAACATGACACAAATGCAGAGAAAGCACATTCCGAAAAGTAATCAGCTTTCAAATCTGAACAAATGGTAGTAGCTTTCTTTACTTTTACAGAATAGCATCTTTTATCTGAGTAGTTCAAAGCATTCCTCAAATAATTTATTTCATCTTACCACCCCATCTCTGGGGCTTTTGTAAATACAATTTTCCTCATTGCTGGAGATGGAAAAATGGAGAAATCAGAAAAATGAAGTTACTTTCCTAAGCCCACACAGTGAACCAGAATCAGAGCGAAGAGCAGAATGTCTAAAGTTGTAACCTCTGCTCTGCTGTTCCCAGTATTGCATTATGTAGGTTGCCTGTGACATTATGTCCAGAGAGAGGTAATGGCTTTCTAAGGATCTGCTATAATTCAACCTGGAAGTTACTGGGACAGATGTATTAATTACTGGGTGAAATTCTGTGACCTAGCTATTCAGAGGGTCAGACTAGATGGTCAGAAATGTCTTGTCTAGTCTTAAAACGTAAGAGTCATTACCACCACACTATGTGCCCTTTTCTCTCCTTCCAAAACAGTCAGCGATCTGTCTTACTTAAAAGTTTCCTGTGAAACTGCATTTTCCAAATCTAAGGCATATTAGGTTAGCAAAAATAGCTTCAGGAATCCTGAGAAATTGTCAGGTTGAATCAATCAAATCAATTTTTAATTTTATTTTGACAAAAATTCACACTGGGGCTGACAGCTCCTTGTAAAAACAGCTTTGCTGACTGCAGCTTTGAAACACACATGCTAGAAAACCTTGGGAACAGGATTTAGAATAGAAACCTACTAGCATTATGACCATGTGTGACAATAATGTATTAGGACCATACTTCAGAGCTCCTTCATTAGACTCTGACATATGGAAGAGAAAGGAGAGCCTGAAAACCAGGAAGGACACAGAGTGCAGCCTCAGCTGTGCATATTTATCATCTCCATCAAGTGAAAGCTATTTATTGACTTATTGATTCTAATTCAAAATGAGAACTTAATTAAAAGTTTAGTTCATTACCACACGATTACATGGCCCTCAAGACATTTCCAGGCTAGTGAAGTGCATGCTTAATCATGTGATATATTGGGAAGGCTGGATCTTCAGTTGTTATAAATCAGACATTAGTGGTGCCATGCTAATTTACACCATCTGGGGACAGGCCCTATTAGTTTTCTATGCAGGAGACTGTTGTTATTGTTTTAAATAAGGGAGCTACAATGTAATGTGTCCTTTGCTGAGCAGGACTGTATGTTAACTTCCCACCAGAAGACAAACTAGTGATGAAAAATTTAGTCTTGGTGCCTTATATACCATATATATACATACACACCAGCCTCAGAAGAGAAATGCTCACAAACAGCATATAGAACTGTGAATACCAGGTCCCAAAGAGTTGTGCTGCCTTGGAATGGGCTGTAGTGACTCTGCTCAGAGACATCCTAGCAAAGAGCAAACTTTCTTGCCAGTTCTCTGAAGAACCACAGTATACAGGGTGCTGGCAACATCCACAGAGGTGTGCTGTGCAAGCTCTGGCATCTCTTCTGGTTCTTAGCCTCACAGGGCTTCACCTACACCCAGAGATGCATGTTGTGCATCTTCCCCTCTGCACAGCTAGTGGAGTTGTTTATGTAGATTTGCCTTTAGAGGCTGAGGTTTTTTAAATGTAAGGAGCAATAGGACAAGAGGAAATGGCCTCAAGTTGTACCAGGGGAGGTTCAGGTAGGAAAGGAAAGGTTAGGAAAAATTTCTTAATGGAAAGGGTTGTAAAGCACTGGAACAGGCTGCCCAGGGAAGTGATGGAGTCCCCATCCCTGGAGGTGTTTAAAAGATGTGTAGATGTGGTGCTGAGGGACATGGGTCAGTGGTGCCCTGGCAGTGCTAGGTTAACAGTTGGACACAATGGTCTTAAAGGTCTCTTCCAACCAGAACAATTCCATGATTCTATGAATACAGCAAACTGATGGTCTATCTCTGCAGAGGACCACCTGACACAGCATGTCAGGGACCCAATCTCGAGCATTTTTACATATTTACAGATGGGCAGAACTTACAGCCTGGGAATCAGATCATGAAAGTCTCTCACATTCAGGCACAAGGCGTGTTGAGGCGAAGAGCACTTGAAGGCAAGTTAAGCTGTTCATGCAGACACACCTTGTGTATCTTCAGTGCCTGAAGTCTGCGCACTGAAAAAGCAGCTCAGCAAAACAACACAAAGTGCTACTGCTCAGCATGATCCATGATAAGAGTCTGAAGTTTTTGCCTTGCCTGGTATCATTATTCAGCTGATGCTTCTCAGCTCTGAGCCTCCTAAAAAGAATTAAGGGAGACAACTTCTAAATACACTTTTATTTTGGACTCTCAGCACAGGACTTTCGGCAGTAATGTTGAGTGGACTAATGGCAAGGAACTCAAATTAATCTTGCTGTGTTTATGACCTTAGGGACTAAAAGATTTTTCAGGTTATGTATACTGTGCTTAGACTGACTTCAACACAAACCAAGCACCAACAAGGAATCAGGCACAGAAAACAGCTTTCAGTCAGTTCTCTGCTAGTTATGCACTTCTTAGGGTGGCAGGTGTAGGCATGACTGTGCAGACAGCAGAAATGATCCCTGCTCAATCTGGAGTAAAGGACAGAGGCAAACAAGTGTAGAAGGGTGCCAGGAACAGCCAGAAGGCTGCATTTGTGCATCTTTCACAATAATACCTTACACAGGTCCACGTGTGTTTGTGTGTGAAGGGTGTTCTGCGGGGAGCACAGTGAGGAACCTTACACAGGTCCACGTGTGCTTGTGTGACTACCATGGTGGTGGCATCAGAGCCAGACAAACAAAGCCTCAAGTGATAGAGCATTTGAAAACTGGTAGGCCAAGGAGTACTGGGGTGGGGAATTGATTGGGAGAACAGGCAATTTAATAGCTGCACAGTAGGTGCACCTGCTACTACTCAATGTTTGACCAAACAGTATTTTCCAGCTATTGATTGAGCACATCCTATTGCTGCTGAGGAGGTGTTTTCCCATAGTGCCAGATGATGCGTGTGACTGCTCTGCTGTGCTATCTAGGACATTTCTGGAACAAGAAGGCATAGGCTAAGACAGCCTCTGATATACTTGATTGCAGTATCTCCAGCTGGCAAGAACCCACAGTTTATCCATTACAATTAGATTAATGGTTTGTGCCTTTCTGGCACTCAGAGCTCTGAGCCATCACACTGAGTTTGTGGCAATAGCTGCATGAAACATCCCGCTGTCTCACATCCCGCTTACTGTTACACTAATTGTTTTTTCCCTCCCTGCTTGTGCTTTCTCCTCGGGTCTGTTTTGGTAGGTTGAGATCTAGCAGTCTTTTTGTGTGTGGCCAGTATATATTACTGGAATGGACAGAGGCATAAGTAAGGATAAAAGAGTTTGCTTTGCAGCGCTGCTCTGTGCCATAGCTTGTAAACTGCAGTGATTTTCCTTTTGCTTCTTCACTTCTGGTATGTCTGTCCAGGTTTTTCCATCAAAAAAAAAAAAATCACACACACACAAAAATCTCACCAAACAAACAACACATTTTTGCCTGGCAGAACTTGGCATCTGAGAATTTCCCTGCCACTTTATGAATCCTGCCAAAGTCTGAAATGGAGCAGTTCTGGACTAGCAGAGCCCTTTGTAAAACTACCATCAGTAGCAACGTTAACAGAGCAATGCAATCGAGCAGTTTACCACTGCTTTTTAGGCTTGCAGGAACTGGTCTGACAGGGAAGAGCTCATGCTAGATAAATTCTCTATTGATTTCAGATAGTATCCTAGTAGTGAAGGTAACTGAACATTACAACAATAGATGAAGGGGGCAGCATGACTGACATGACTTGAGTCCTTAAGAGGCAGTTCGGATATTTTTCTAAAAGATATTCTTTCAAACTGATGTTGGCATGCATGGTCCCTTCTGGCCAAGGAATCTGTCCAGAATGTATCACTCATTCCCTTCTTTCCTTCATATGTAACAGGCAGAGTAAGTCCTCAGCATGATCATCATTTGCATAAAGATAATGGTTGTAATAAAAGCCTGTGCTTCTGGGGTTTAGCTGGGTAACCACTGGGGTCAAGAAAGATTATTTTTTTTCTCCCACTATACAATTAGCCAGATGTACTCTGGCTTAGTGTTTGCTTAATTCCTCTGAAGCACTGGAAATTGGCCATGCCTGGAGACAGACTCCTCCCTGGTGAACCTCACACTGGCCCAGGGTTACACGGAGACTCCCTTCCAGAACTCAGGCAAAGCAATTTGCTCAGACCTCAGAGCATCTCCAGCAGCACAAGAACTTGGGTATACTTCACCAAACAACCCGTCCCCAATCTCCCAGTACCCGAGGCTTTGGAAATGGAACAACAATTCAAGAAAGATTAGAGTAACTCCTTTGTTTCTAAACTTCCCTGCTTGCAACACCATTTCTGGAGATGCCTTTCCGTTCTCATAATACTATTTGGGGAATGCAATAGCAAGAAGTTCCAAGAGGGAACTATCTGCACTAAATAAACAGTAGTTTCCTACAGCATTCAGCTCTGCTGCTGCAGTTGTGTAGCCTGTGTAGGTGTAGCCACCCAGCAGAGAGGGGCTTGCAGAGGTGTAGGCCCAGGCACACCAAGGAGAGCATGGGGAGCTGAGTGGTGCCAACCACACCCTGTGTATTAACCCAGCTGGAAAGTCTGTCAGGCTGGCTGCAAGAGGCTGTGAAGCAGCCTTGCTGGGAGAAGCATGTAGACTCTTCTGCACCCTGGTTGCCTTTGGGAGCTTGCTTGCTTTAGTTAGCTACCTATTTTCTTTATTTCTGAGTGGTGAGGGTGGGCTGAGAAATTTAGGAGGTCAGAGGAGGGTAACCTGCTAGTCTTGTGCCTGCTTTCATAGTTGCTGTGCCTTTCAGGCATCTAAACTGTGTGTTAAACTGTTTAGACATGGTTGTGTCAGCTTAATTCCTACCTTGTGGGCACTGAGAGCTATCTGTGTTATGTAGATGTTTAGAGAAATAATAATCATTGGGCTGAATTGTGTGTGAGTTAAAAGGTAAGTATAAAGACTTTCTACTTGAGGATTTGCAACAGCAGATCCTCAGGCAACACAAAATAGATTTGATCCTTCTTTCCTCACCTCCAGTAATTTTAACAGAGGAAGAAGCCTACTGAGATTTGCCAGGAGCTGTTACTGAGAGCTGGTGGCTGTGGCAGCTGAGTGCAGCATAAAATGTGATGCAGAGTGCTTGTGTTTTGTCATTGGCCCTTTACTGTGGCTCCTATGCCAGCAAAGCTTTCATCTTTGTGACAAAGCAGTCACAGTGATTTAATACAAATTCACTTTTTAATGCCAGGCTCCTGCAGCTCAAGAATGGTTCCTGGTCCTGCAGCTGTGGTTGTACCTGTTTCATTATTGTAAACAATTGTTTCTCATGGAGCTGCTCTCAGGAATGCATCTGCTGGTAATCTTGCCAAGTGCTGGGACGTTTTATTTTCAATCATTTTTTTTACTCAAAGTGTAACTCCCTGTGGCTACTCATAGGCTTTGGACCGTAAGTTAAACTCTTTTAACTTTGTACCCAGTAGCTTTTCTCCTCATATTGTTAGGAACTTCCATGGAGATGAATCTTCATGGTGTTTTCAGGTGTTGAAACCAAGGCTAGGAGAATATTGAGTGTACCTCAATTCATGGAGCAGCTCCTTGACACAGAACAAGGTTTGATTTATAGTCTTCCTTTCTTACTGCTGTGCAGTGGTAACAGAAACATGCTAGAAACAGGAGTTATTTTATGTGTGACTAAAAATCTGTCTTGTGTAGGGTGGGAAAGCATCATGTTTCTTAGAACTGAGTGCCACAGGATGAATGTCTGCTCCAAGGAACTGCCTTTGAAGCCAATCTTTCACTGCTTTCCTGTGTTCTTGGATATTTAGGCAGAGTGCTGTTTTTTTACCAGTACTCCTAAGTAGGACTGTATTTTCACATTAGATGTTTGCAGAATCTTCTTCCTCCAGTCCTCCACGTGTATTGGTTTTGTTGTTAATAACAGAGCTGCCTCCAAATTTTATAAGTCAGAGTAAATGGTTTTTCAGAAAAAGTTCTGCCAAATACTTCTTGTTTTCGACTGTCCTGCAGAGCACTAGAAGTCAGTGGAACTTCTTTTCCCTAACAAAGTTCATAAAGTCCAATTGTACTTTGAATATCTTCATTGTTTTTCCAACTCCTAGGTCCTGCTGTACCTGGGTTTTTGTGCTGGTTGATAATTGTATTTTTCTTTACAAAGTAAGATAGCACCTGATTTACCCTTAAATCTGCTTTTTCCAAAGCTTTGTCACCTTTTGGTGACTCATGCATGCAGGTTTTTTTCTCTTGATTTCTGAAGGGAGCAGATATTCCAATTGCAAGCCAGTTTTCTTATAACAACAGTCATTCAAATACTCATTGATTCTTGGTCCTGTCTTGCCTAGAGAAACTGTTGTCAGCAGCCTGCCAGCTATGACACCAGGACAAACACTTGCTTAACTGCAGCTAACAGGCCAGTTTGGGAATCAGAAACTACCTTTTACAAGCCCTAAAAAAAAAAAAGGGATTTTGTGTAGGATATATTGACTGTTAAATATGAAGTGTCACCTTTAAAATAAAATCACAGATGTTTAGTGTTATACCAGTTGTGATCTCAAAATATTTAAGTTGGGATATAATCTAAAAAGAAATATTTTTTTTTCCAACCATTACTCTAATTTTCTTTAAAGAACTATATTAATTTAAAATTTTAATTAGAGTTGCTGCTGCCACTTTCTGCAGGGTTTGGATTTGATTGTTTGCCTCACTCTCTGCCTAGTGTTTCAATCATCTGTAAACACAGGGGACATCTAGAGTTAATAAAAGGAAAACAGTGAAGCTTTGATCAGGGGAAAAGCAGGAGGTGGGGTTTGAATTTCTTCGTGATTTTACAGTTTATTAGCACCAGGTTAAACAAGCTAATGGGTTCAAATTATAACAAAATAATTGCAGTGGTTTATAGAGCCGCTATGAAATAAACCTCCCTCCCCTTTTTAACCTTTCATCTTAGGCTCATTCTTATCTGTGCACTGGCCCTTTGCCCTCTTCTTCCAGTTTGCCTGAAAAATAAGCAGAAAATAACAGTTCACGTTATGCCTTTGCACAGTTCTGTTGTTTTGAATGCATCCCCATGGGAAAGTGAATAAATAAATAGACATTTTTCAATAGGTGTTGAACATTTGTTTACCAAAATCCCCAATAACTAGCAGATTATACACACAAATCTAATTTTTTTTTTTTTTTTTTTTTTTTTTCTAACTTAAAGTATCTCTTGGGAACCTTGGTAGCTGCCTGGAAACATTCTCCTTGAATCAGCAGTATATGCAAAGATGTATTATGTTGCTAGAAGTTTATAAGGTAAAAAGTGAACTAAAAAATGGAAGAAGATTTAGAAAGTAGGAGGAGATGGAAAAGGGAAGTACTATAAAGGGAAGGGCATCTATAAAGACAGAGGGGTCTAAGCCTTTTACAATAGAGGCAGTCTGAAATAACCATGGTTTCTTCTTTGAGTCGTGAGAATAGCTATTTTCTTGTTTAAAAGCTTAAAGAGCTATTAAGTTGGGCAAATCACTGGTAAAACAGCTGGAAATGTAAATAGCAATTTAAACAGTCCATTGCCCCTCAATCCAAATGTGGAATGTGCAGATCTACTTCAAAAAAGTTCCTCTGGTTTTATTATATTGTCAACGGTAAGAGGATTGAGTAGGCACCCTTTCTCCAGGGGCTGAATGGAGGTGCTGTGCTTTATTGGGAAAATCTACTTTTTTTTTTCTCTCCTTTTTCTCCTTTTTTTTTTTTTTCTTTTCCTTTTCCCCCCTTTTCCCTTTTCTTTCCTTCCTTTTTTTATTTATAATTTTTTTTTTTTTTTTTTTTCTTTTTTTTTTTGCAAGTGAGCAGACGGGTCTCTAATTTTCACACCATTCTCCCTTAGAGACCTCCTTCAATTGCACCATTCTTTCATTATGTGGAACTAATGAAGTGCTCTGCAACCTTTAGGTCTCCAAAGAATCCATTGCTCTAGGAATATAGTCCTTAAATAAAACATGTTTCATTGACTGACTTCAAAACACTATTCTTAGGGGGGGGCGGGGGGAGGAAAGGGGGATAAATAATTGGCCTGGAATCACTGTGTGAAAAAAAGAAGAAAGTACATTGGACAATGCTTTTAAATTATAGTTACAGTCAAAGGATACATTCAGCAATGGCAGGTTTGGTTCTTATACCTAGGAATTTGCCAAAATTGGAATATAATGTTTTTTGAAGTCCCACACTACAAGTCTTTTAATGACTATTGTCTTTTTGGTGCCTGTGTTCTATTGAAAACTAACAGGTTTTGTGGTGTAAAAAAATAATGCAATGCCAGATCAGTAAGACTAATAAGTCAGGAGCTGAGTTTGAAGGCTGGCTGCCTTGGGTGTCTTCAGAATAACACCTCACATTTTAGATGTTGCTTTGCATCTTCAAAGTACCCAACAAACATTAACTCAGCCATGTGGTTTGTTTATTGAGCCTGCAAAAGCACCAATCTATATTATCCATGATAGATCAGATGCCTTATCCTCCAGGGAATATTTGCAGGTATGAATGCAACTTATTTTTACTTGCCATTATGAACCCTGTAGAAGAGCTATTGCAAATTTGTCAAAGTCTCTTTCTGAGCAACTCTACCTCCTGGCATTTTTAATTGATTTGCCTTTCTTTTCTAAAGCTTTTAATTGGTCTGAAACCTGTTTTCCTTCCCCTGTCCTAAAACTAGTATCTTTACAACCAACATGTGCGCTCATAATCTTTGAAAAATCAGCTCTTAAATTAAACAAAAAAAATAAAAAGGAGGAAAAAAAAGAGAGAGATGGAGGGGGAATGAGAAGAGGGAGACATAAAGCCATAGTTCAGCATGAGGTTGCTTGTATATGATGGGCTTGTATCTGAACAAAGCAAAAAAATGTAAACATTTCATTTTGTATTAGTATTCCTTTCCCTTAGCATTGATTATCTTTTGCGCAATTTTATTTGATGCTTGTGGCACACTGGGTTTTGGCTTTGGTAAACTGAAAGAACACTGTCACTGTGGTTATTGTTACAGTACTGGCATGAGAGACTTGCTGGCTTAATTTCAGTGAAAACTAGAATAAACTGTAATGTCTGTATTTGTCTGTAAAACAACTTATATTTATAGAAAAAGCTGTAATAATCTATTTTTGAGTGAAAGGATTTTTTGAGCACAACTATTCTACAAAACCCAGGACTTAACCCAAACTGCTAGTCTAAAAATAACATGTTTAAGCTCTGTTGATCAGATTAGAAAACAAAACAGTGCTTAATGAATGTGAAGCTTTAGTTTTTGGGTGGCTAAGTCACAGTTTTTAATTAGCTCCCACTGTTCCTCGCTAGGACAGCACACTGTGCTTTGCATTTCTAGAGGCTGTGGAGCAGGAGTCAAGAATATGGACTAAGTTTTGCCAAGGTCATTAGTAGCAATGGTTGGCTAATTATGGCCCCTCTTGATGGGCCTGATTTCAAACCTGCACAGAGCTCTAGTGCTGCATTGAACCCCTCTGAGCTGTATAATGGAGACACCTGAGATCCCTTCTAAAGTTCCCAAACTTCCCATGTGGACCTGAAAAGGTAATTTAAGCTCTCCACATGTTTGGGTTTTTTTTCTCCCTAATCTATGGAAAGGAAGAGTTATAGTCCCCTTTTTATGTTATGAGACCTAATTTGTGAGTATTTATCACAGAATCCTATCAATGTCTGGGTTGAAAGGGATCTCTGGAGGTCCTCTAGTCAGAGATGAGAGCAGGGACATCTGCAACTAGAGCAGGTTGCTCAGAGCCTCCTCAAGCCCCACCTGGAATGGCTCCAGGGATGGGGCCTCAACCACCTCCCTGGGCAACCTGTTGCAGTGGCCACCACTCTGCTGGGAAAGACCTCCTTCCTTAATTCTCATCTAAATCCACTCCTTTCTCATTTCAAGCTATTGCCCCTTGTCCTTTCTCTCCAGGCCTTTGGAAACAGGCCCTCTCCAGGCTTTTGATCAGCTCCTTTCAGGTACTGGAAGGTGCTCTAAGGTCTCCCCAGAGCCTTCTCTTCTCCAGACTGAACAATCCCAGCTCCCTCAGCCTGTCCTCATAGCAGAGCTGTTCCAGCCCCCCTGATGGAGCTGTTCCATGACCTCCTCTGGCCTTGCTCCATCAGGTCCAGGTCCTTCCTGTGCTGAGGGCTCCAGAGCTGGACACAGGGCTCCAGGGGAGCTCTGCCCAGAGCAGAGGGGCACAATCCCCTCTCTCCATCTGCTGGCCACACTGCTCCTGATGCAGCCCAGGATGGATTGACCTTCTGGGCTCCAGCACACACTTGCTGCTCCTGTCCAGCTGTTCACCTCTCAGCACCCCCAAGTCCTTTTCTGCAGGGCTGCTCTCTATCAGTGTCTTTGTGCATAAGAAGGTTGTACAATACTGGCCTTGTCAGAAATGATTTTTGAAATTGCAAATTGGAACCTGCTGGATTTTCTGTAGCTGGGTATAGGAGCCATTCTTGATTTGTATCCTGCCAGTTCCCTCTATGGAGGGGCATTTATGTAGCATTGGTACCTAGGATGACCATTTCCATTGTGATTTCTCCCCAAAGAATGTATTCAGCCCCATCCCGAGAAGCCATGGGACAAGCAAAGGGACCACAAAGTGATGGACGGAAGACTTTGGCTGTCAGGACTGGAAGCACCTGTGACTGTTGCCCAGTTGCTCATCGTGTCCTTCCAGTATAGGAACAGCTGTAGGCTCCAGTACAGCTCCATTGTGTTCTGTTAGAACACACAAGTAAGGACCTGGAGGTGCTGGAGGACACCTGGCTGAACATGAGCCAGTGTGTCCCCGAATGGCCAAGAAGGCCAACAGGACTCCGGTCTGGGTCAGAATCAGTGTGGTCAGCAGGAGCAGGGAGGTGATCAAGCCCCTGCACTGGGCACTGGTGAGGCTTCATCTTGAGTGCTGTGTCCCGTTTGGGCACCACAACACAAGTAGGACAGTGAGGTGCTGGAGCAGGTCCAGAGAAGGGCAGTGAAGCTGGTGAGGGGTCTGGAGCCTTATGGAGAGAGGCTGAGGGAACTGGTGTCGTTTAGTCTGGAGGAGACCTCATTGCTCTCTATAGCTACCTAAAAGGAGGTTGTGTGGCCAGGCTGGTGTTGGTCTCTTCTCCCAATTTACTAATGATAGAATGAGAAGAAATAGCCTCAAGTTGTGTCAGGGGAGGTTTAGGTTGGATATTAGGAAGAAAATATTTCCTGACAGAGTGTTGAGGCAGTGGAACAGGCTACTCAGGGAGGGGGCGGAGTCACCATACCTGGAGGTGTAGATGTGGCACTTGAGGCTGTGGTCTGGTGGTTAGAGAGATGTCAGGATGAAGGTTGGACTTGATGATCCTAGAGGTCCTTTCCAAAAATTATTCTAGGATTCTGCCAGCTTCCCCCAGTGCCTCTGGTTTGCACTCTGCAGGTTGTTCATCTTGCTCTTTAGCTCTGGTAGGATTTGCACACCCTTGGTGCAAACTTGAGTGCATAACTGAAGGCTGAATAAAGCCAGGAGAAGTCTCTGTATTATTCTGAGTTGGACATACAGAGGTGGAAAGCAGATGAGAATTGACACCCTGTTTGAACCTCTAATCACATACCAGCTAAAGACAGGGAAAGCTGTAGAAGGTAAATGATGTGGTGTTCAGTTTCAGGTCAATAAACTCTGAGATGTTGAAGAAGTTGGCTATTTCTGGGTATAGAGAAACCTGAGATGCTGTTTATAGCAGGTTCTGAACAGGATCTTGCACATGCCACCTGCAGTCTTGGTCTTGACCCATGTAGATATCTATATACATGTAATTTGTCCTTTTTGGTGTTCAAGGATTCTTTACTTTCACCTGCAAATTTGTGGGACAATTTTCTTTTCTGTAATTCTGCTGTAGGTGTTTGATTGAAACTAATTCCAAATTATTTTAGAGGTGTAATTAAAGCACGATTGGTTGAAGTACAGTGAGAATTTATCTAGGAGCTCTCAAGCAGTCAGTAGCTTTACTTCTTCTATTTTCACTCAGTGATAGTGTGCATTTTTCCTGATCTCCTGAGCTTTCTGAGCACATCTTTGTGAACCAGTTTTACCATCGTGTTCTCAGCTGTAAAGTAGTATACTGCTGTTAATCCAATCCATATCTAATGATATAATAGTACTAATAAACTAAGCATTATTAGTTTACACTGTGCATTTCATATAATTTGAAAAGAGAAGCAGTAAATGTATGAGTCCAAATCCTGCTTGCTTTATTCCTGCAGCTATGCCTATTCAGTTGAAGAGGGTAATATGGAGGATTAAGGCAAGTGGAATTTTACCCTTTCTGTACCAAGGCCTCCTGCATTTAATTCTATTTGATAATCTTTCATTTTATTTGACATTTCACACAGCTATCTGAAACTGCAGCTGCCTGTCAGGAACTGAGTTAGTGTGAGGTTCAGCTGTCTCATAGGCAGCTTAGTGCATTACAGATTTGGCTCCTCTGGAGAGCCCCTGTGGAGAAGAACTTATTTAGCAGAAAATGATAATTGGGTTTTCCAAATGGTTCTGGAATTGTTGCTGTATATTTGGATAGGATGGTGTATTTGAAAAGCCTTTGCAAGGGTGTAACTGAAGAGGCTGTGCTTTTAAGGATGAGGCTACTAGGTCATCCTGATTCTTGGTTCCTTGGAAGATGATTACTGGGAAGACAGGCAAATGTGAGATAAACCTTCTAACCTGGAGAAGCAGCAAGCTATCGGTATGAGAGGTCTGAGGAGGGTTGTTTACTTTCTATTCTGGAGAGGGATGACTGCCAAGACCTTCCCAGCCATACTGGGAGAAGGGGCTGGCATCTGAAGGAGCATGGCACACCTGCCATGGGCTCGCTAGCAGCTACTGGCATTGCACCTGCAGCCAGACTAGGACTCAGAAATACTAACCTGGGACTTGGAGAACATGTGGTAGAAGGAATGAAGCACTGGCAGACATCTTGTTTTGATAAACTCTGTCTGCAAACTCAGACTAGAAGAACTGCAAATACCAACACCCATGGGTGTACAGACCCTTTTTTTTAAGAGGGGGGAAGCATTGGTTTCTGTTGTAGAAAAGTCTGAGGCAAAGATCTGAGCTCAGATATTTTCTGCAATATCTTCTCTGTTGAAAGTTTCTCTAAAACCACAGTGCTAGCTAGTTCCATCAGATTTCTCTGGCATGTTGAGAAGTGCTGCATGATTCTACTTAAACACACTCTTTGCCTATTGCTGCATAGTTCTGGGGGAACTGAATTTTACTTCTGTTGTGCCCTATAAAGTTGTAAACATAAACTGTGTTCTTAAGGCAAAGTTGTGGGTTGTTTTTTTTTTTCCATTTACTTCGGCTCATCTTCCCTTAGTAATGCTCCAAATAGATTTAATATTTAAACATGTGAGGAACATTATCCTTCCATAAAATAATCTGTTCAGTCTTCTTAAAAGTTAAACAATACTCTGGTAGTTAAAGAGGCTTCATCCAAGTATTTTAAAGATCTTGTTGTGAGATAAGACAGTTTATTTTCTGTCTCCCTTAAAAGACACTGAGGGGAATCATCTTCTCCCAGCTATGAACACTTCACTGTTCTGTTTACTGCCAAGTGGTTGAAACTTCCTCTTCATAATCCTTAGCTCATCTGAGCACAGCTAGAGATGGCAACAGAGTTCCTTACTACAGGACTGTAGGAGCCAGCTCCTTGTGTGTTCTCATTTTGAACCTCTGATTGTCTTGCTAGTCACCTCTCATCAGAACAACAGTCCCATGCTACAAGAATATATATAGGCCTATCTTTCTGTTTCCATCTACCCAATACTTGTCTTTCCAGGTGACAGCCAGAGGATTTTATATGCTCAGTCACAGCTGAAGAGGCCTAGGCTACAGTCAAAGCTGATCTCAGTTCAACTGTGTCAGATGAACAGAATAACTGAATTAAAATCTATTTAATTACAGTACAAAGAGTGATATGTTTATATTTCAATATAGGCACCTACTTTAGAATAAAACCCTACTCTGTCCACTTAAGTTTTGTCTAGGATCAAATTATTATTGGTAGTATTGATATTGCCAATGTTGGCTTACTGGATAAAGTCAGAGCTTGATCTAAAGCACCTCTTCAGCAACATATTTATTGCTTAAGATGAAGTTGCTATGTGGATCATGTGCAGTAATGCAGCTACACAAGGGGCTAAGGATGTAGATCCACTTGCACTAAAAGAAACATACTGGGTTTAGGAGATCTGTATGCAAATCTCAATCACTGTATAGCTCCTCACTACATAGCTAGGACTTAGCTGGGTTGGATGACCTGACCTGGTCTGTGGCATCCCAGATGTTTTGGATGAGTTTTTTTCTCTCTGCAGTAAATTGAACAGATGCTGCAATGCAAAATTATCTCATTTTCAACAGCATTGGACTCCTTCAATATTAAAGCTAATTAAAAGGAAAGTCTTGAGAGTAGCTTTGGTATTGTGGGTACTTGTGAATAATGCAGAATTTCAGATCAGCACACAAGTCTCAGTCCAGCATTCAGTGGCAGGATGGGTGGGTGGGGAAGGAGGGAAATTGCAGAGGCAGGCACCATTACAGGTATTTTTATTTTCTGACTGCATGAAGTAGTCCTGAGAAACAACCTTAAATTGTTTGTGGAATTAGGAAAAATTTTGATTGAAGAACTTCTGTTGGAATTTTCCTAGAGTTTTGTCACCGATGTTAATATTTTGGGTTCAGGGAAGGTCCAAAATAACTGATGCAGGTTCTTAGTTTCTTACCATTACTTGGGAAGACGTCCTGCCAACTCACCCAGCTCTGCAGCAGATCTGCCAGGCTGCATTTGAAATGTTCAGCCTTTGGAAGTCTTTGGGTTTCTGAGAGTTTGGTTTGGTCTTTGGGTTTCTGGGAGTGTGGTTTGGTTGTGTTTTGTTGTGTTGGGGTTTTGTTTGTTGTTTTCTTTTTGTGTTTTGTGGTGTGTGTTTGCTTTTGTTTGGTTGGTTTGGGTTTGGTCTTTTTTTGTGTGTGTGTTTTGATGTTGTTTTGTGGGGTGTTTGTTTTGTGTTTATTTGTGTGTGTGTGTTGATTGTTTTGTTTGTTGTTTTGGGGTTTTTTTTCAGGGTAGTTGGGGCCCTGAATTGAAGCAAATTAAAATGTCACGATATTAAGTCCTCTGTAAAGTGGGAAGCTTTTTCCTCTGAACTGATGTCGTGGTATGTTCTATAGAGAAGAGAGGACTGCCCATGTGAACTGGAGCCATGTTACTCTCCACATCTGTTCTTGAGCTAAGCTGAAGGGTAAAGCAACTGTGAGTAGAGGCCATAGCCCCTTCTCTTTATCCTTCAATATATGATTCTGAGCCTGCTGAGACAGCCTTTACAGAAGTCTGTATGCAAGAGTAGCCCTGCTGAAGAACATGCTCGTGCTTCAGTGTTCCTTGCATGTTCAGGGCCGTGGCTAGACCAGGAAAGCACACAGATAACTAACTGCAGATCCTGGATACCAGAAAGAAAGGGAACAACAGAAAATACATCTACTTGAGTGCCCTAATTAAGACTTTGAAAAAGAAACTGGAGTCAGCCTTCTGGAGCCATTTTTGGAGGACAAGTTCAGTTAAAAAAGGCTGATCATAAAATGTCTCCTAAAATAAGCCAAAAGCTTTCTCATTGGTTGGTTTAGTATAATTCTTGTTGCTGTCCTGTGCAATGAGAGCAGCTAATGACTACCATAGAATCATAGAAATCATAGCATGTCTAGGTTGAAAGGGACCATCTAGTCCAACCCCTCTGCTGAGAGCAGGGACATCTGCAACTAGAGCAGGTTGCTCAGAGCCTCCTCAAGCCCCACCTGGAATGGCTCCAGGGATGGGAGACTAGCTCATTCAGTGCAGTTCCTCTAGCAGCTTTCATTACAGGTGTCCCTTGCTTGCTCTAAAGGAAACTCCTGTATCCTGTCTCGTGTGTAGCGCAGGCCACGAAGCTTTACCCATCTCTTTATGCACCAGGTCCTCATTCCCCTGTTTGAGATGGAACCCTCATCTTGGTTAAATATGCCTCCTACCAGGCCAGAGTACCAGTAATGGAATCCACTTTACTCTTTGTGACAATAATGGTACATTCCAGCTTTTTAATATTTTAATCTTTCTTTCTCAGTGATTACAATCCAAGCAAGAAGAAAAAAAAATCCTTACTCTTTCTATTAACATTTTCCCACCTCTCTAGCAGTTAAAGCATTTTTTCTGAATGGAAAAACTGTTAAGGTAAAAGCAGCTTATGAATTTGTAGATACACAATGCTCAGTGAGGTGTGTCATGATCCAATATATTAAAATATTTACAAGTTTAAGGAAATGTTTTCCCATAGGTTGTAATCTCTTTTGATGCCCTGGAAAGAGGAGGGTCAGTTGGATGAAGCAGGTGACATGTTTTGGAGGAAGGTAACATCACAGTAGGAGAACAGCTGTGCTCAAGCATGAGCTGATGTATCTCTTTAAAGTCTGGCACTGACTTAGACATGTCTTTTTTTTTAGCCAAAATATCAAAATTTACACTACCTCCACAAGGTTTCAACCATTGTCTCACTGATGAGAGAAAATTTACTGTAATCTCACCAAAGCTATAGAGTAAATATCTTCTTTTAACTCTTATAGTAGTTGCTGTGTAATTCCCCATTGCCTCCAAGGAAAAAGAAAACATGTCCTCCTCACAGACACATCCTTTCCTTGTAAAAAACTTACAGTATGAATTGTGATGGGTTTGTTTTGTTTTTTTCTTATTTCCTTCTCCTCCCAAGTACAAGGCCAAATCATGGAAATACTTGAGCTGCATGCTGCTATTTCACTTCTGGGAAATTTAGATACTGTATTTTCCTGGACAGAAGTAACATAGAATTGAGTATGTGGTGCTGTGCGTATCTGTTGCTTCTACTTCCAAAAGCTTCTCCTAAGTAGGCGTAGAAATACATAATAGTCTAGATTTGAAGAGCTGGCTTTACATTGTTTCTTTCTTCTCAATAGAAAAGATGTAAAGAGCCTGGAGATACAGGGTTCAAAGTGTATATGTCCCCTGCAGGAAATCTAGCATGTGGCCTCCGTGTCCTCACTCCAAGGGAGCCAGGTTTCACCAGTCCTTGAGATGGCACAGCCTGTCCAGTGGCTGCTGTAATTCCTAGCCCTCTCTGTGGCTTGTGTTGCCTCCTGTGATATTGTCTCCAATATACAGGTATAATATATAGCAATCTAGGAAACCAAATAATTCCACTGATGTTGTTTTGTCTTCTGAAAGTGTTTTTGGAGTGGTGCACGTCTGTGGTAGAAGGTGCTGTGGAGGCAGCTGTCCTGCAGCCACACTTTTATTTATAGGTGTTCTTGGACTTTCTGCTCTGTAAACAGATGGGTCCTAATAAAATTTATTTCTTACTTTAATGGAATATCAACCGAACACTTTCAAGACATTGCTATGGAAAAACATAAGAAGCCCATACAATCCATTAATATACAGCCTGCTGCTGCCAACTGCCCAGAGGTTTTTAGGTGGAGCTCGAGTACATTGGTAGAGAGCTTAAAGGCTCTCTCAACACAAGCTTGCTAGAATCTGGTATGAATCTTTCAGTTGAATACCACCCTTAGAGCATACAAGGACATATATAGATAGTGTGGTGTGGGTGACCCCCTTTCAGTTTTCCGAGTGCTAACCAGAATGCACAGAATCAGGGAAGATAGAGGCATAAATCTAGTGATTTCTGGAGAAAAGTCACCTCTTCTCCAACAGTCGCTAGACTGGAGAGCAAGTCACCAAGGAAATTGAAGTGTCCTGTTGCTTTAGCAAACCTTTTCATTACACTAGGGCTTTTCAGAAGTCAAAGCAGTTCAGTTTAGACATTTCTAGTGAATTCCTTCATAGAAAACAAAACTTTTTGGAATGATTTGTGAAATGGAATGACGAGACCGATTATGAAATACTCACTAGGTGGAGCTCTAAGGTACCAGGTAACCCCTCTGGGGACCTCCATGGAAGAAACAGCGTATCCATGGGAAGACTCGAGCATGGAATTCACAACTGCACCTCCACGCAGTCACACAAAAATAAGGGACTGGAATTAAAATAGTAATACCCCTGCCCCACCCTTAAAGGATTAATGGCGGGAATGCCCAAAGCAGAGGTGTAAACATTCAGAAAGCAAACAACTTTTGCACCGAGCTGTAGATCTTTATTTTTATGAAGGAAAAAGGCAGGGGTGTGTACTTTTACTAAACTTTTCTTACGTTTCCTTCTCATCTCTTCAAGCTTAAAGATAAATAGTGCTACTCTCTATGCGAGCACATTGTACTGAAACGTAAGTTTGGGAGGAACTTGGCAAAAAGAGGCACCTAAGGCTATAGGGGGTGTGTGTGTATGTATTTATTATCCAGATGACAAGTGGATGTCGCACACAGCGGACTGCCTAGCTGAGGAACGAGGAGTTACAATCTAAAGTAGAAAAGCATTCCAGTGGGTGTGTGTGGGAGAGGGTGTCGGTGAAGTAAAAAAAGATGTAAAGTGAGTAGATGTGCACAGTCATAACAGGGGATGTCTGTAGGATACTTCAGTCCTTTAAAAACAGTCTGGGAGACTTAAGGGTCATAAACTTTGCCTCTGACGGCAAATTTCTCATGTTTGGGTGTAGAACTGCAGGATTTTCTCCTTCAGGGTGGCAGTGACAATGGCACTCACAGACACGTGCCTGCAGCAGCTTCCCCGATGATTTTGAGCAGAACGTCTCGCCCGGTCCGGGCCAGGGCCGCGCAGGTCACCTGCGAAGCCGCGTTCGTCTCGAGTGCAGCGGGACTCGAAGGGGTAAAACTAGAAGGGTGGTCGGCTGGAGGGAGGCAGGCAAAGCCCTCAAAACACTTCCTAGAGAAATACAGCGGCTGACAATGACCCGAGGCAGGTGGGAACGGCAGCGCTTAGGAGTTAGGCAAGGAAGGGACACACACACACACACGCACAAATAACCAACAAAACACCAAAAAAACAAACCACAAAGTTTTCTTTTAGTCTGAGCCCAGGAAGGGGGGGGGGGGGGGGGGGGGGAAGATCCCTTTTAGCGGTTGTCAAGGAGACGGGCGGCCGGGTTCGCCGGACTGCCTGCCTTCAAAGCCCGCAGCGCGGGGGGAGCCATCGCTCCGAGGCTGCCTCCCTGCTAGGAACATGGGGCTGCGCCCGCCAAAAGCCGCCCCAAGCCTAATGGACGCCCTGCGCGCCCCGGGGAACAAAGCTCAGGACCAAGCCCGGTAACAGCCGCAGCGGCTCCCTGCGGGCTTTACCTGCCCGGGAGACAGGAGCGGTAGGTAGCGAGGGCGGAGGCGTCGCGCCGATAATCCCGACTGAAAGACACCTCTCGGGGCGGGGGAAGAGTTCAACCCGCCGACCACCCGCCCCCCACCTTCTCCCCCCGTGGCGGCGGCGGGGCTGAGGGGCAGTGCGGTGGGCGGTGGGGGCAGCCCGGCCCGCCCCGGCGGCCGGCCCCGCCCCCGCCGCGGGAGCCCCGGCGAATCAGCGGGGCGCTGTCAGGGCGTCAGCGCCGGCGGCTCCTCGCGGCCGGCCCCGAGTGCGTCCCTTATCGCAGACAGGCAGCGGGGGCCAGGGATCGCATCATTATCATGGGCACTGTTTGCTTTTCGCGGCGCTGCTGTTTGCTTTTCGCTCTCGCCTGGGCCGGCAGGTTGGCGGGAGGAAGCGGGGGCGCAGGTAAGAGGGGGGTTCCGCCGTCGCGCTGCCTAAGGCTCGGGCAGCGCGGAGCTGCGGCCCCGGGGGGACCCGTGTTTGTCCGCTCTCCTCTCCCTGGTGTAAGGTGTTGAGGGGGAGGTCACTTCTCGCTGCTGATAGTGCCGGGGGTGTTGGAAATTGTGGCTGGGGAGGCGTTTTCTCGCGTGTTTGATGCCGCCGGAGCCAAGGGACATCTGGAGGGAGAGATGGGGAAGAAAAAGTTACTTTCCTTAATGCCTCAGAGTTAAATCTGTGCTGGAGCCTAGAGACTCTACAGGGGAAATGTTGGATGTTGTATCTTCACAGGTTTTCCCTGTATGCTCATTAACCCAAAGACCTGGTGTTTCTTAACAGCCACGCTCGCATCTGTTTAATAGCAGTAATGATGTTAAGTCTTTCCTCCGGTGTTTAAAAAACCAACACCAAACCAAATAACCCCCAACCCCCTAAAAACCCAACGAACAACTTTTCCCCTCGCCCAAGGAAAAAACAACCCTCAAACCAAAACCCTTCACGAGTCTGGGAATGTTGTAAGCCCAAAGTAATTTCTTAAAGATGTGTATGTAGTCTCTGAAGTTGTGCTGTAAAAAAATCCTTTAAGGTGAAGCGGGGAGGGAGGGGCGGAAAAAAAATCTATTTTCCTCACGTACAATAGTTTAAATGCAACAAAATGAATGAAGTCAGCGTAGAAGTTCTTAAAGTCCAAGAAATACTGTGTGAGATACGGAGCAGAGCAGGGGCTCATATTTGGTTTTGCCCTTTCATCTGACTCATTGGCATTCACGCCTGACTCCCAGGCATCCTCTGGTTGCTGTGAAATGTCCCCCTTGGCTCAATGCAGTTTGAATTTTTGACGGCATTATAAAGAGTCCAGCTGTCACTTTTGCTGATCTTGATGGGAGATGGGTGCCGGTTTAATGAGTCAAAAGTATGAACCAAAACATGAAAAAAAACACCAAGCCCCCCCCTTATTTTCTTTTTGTGCTTGACTGGATCAGTGTCTGTTATGGGCAACACCCTTGGATCCCCTAAGCTAATTCATGTATTTCATAGGTAGAGCTGAACTGGCTCAGCGGTTAAAATAAACGAATGGATAAGAAAGAAGGAAAACGAAGCTCTGCATTTCTCCAGAAAGTACAACGTTCTGCATTCTGTTCCACTCTTTCTTAGAAAGAAAAGAAAAAAAAATAAAAATAATAGCAATACAGAGTCCGGGCAATTCTCTTCCTAGGATCCCCGAGGTGCCCCGTGGGATCGTCCTGGTCTGCACATCTCGGAGAAGTTCTGTGTGCATTGCCACAATATCTGATTATTCTCCCGTCTCTAAACAGCCTCCTCCTGTCCCCGGTGACTTTGAAGGATCCGTGTGTTATCACTGGAGATGGCTGAGTGAGCACTTCTAAAACAATTAGCGTTAGGATTTCGAACTCACAATAAAACTTTTTGCACTTTAGTGCACCTTTTTTGAGGCTCTGTTAATCTAATTGGCATGAAACCAACTGCACTAGTCTCTTCGCTGGATGCCCTCCTCCCGGTTTCGTCGATACCCCCTAAAAATAAAGGGGAGGCTGGTCTCTCTGCAGCTCTGCTTGTCGATACCTCCTAAAAATAAAGGGGAGGCTGGTCCATGTGCAGCTCTGCTTCTTGTTGCCCGGCTGCTAACCCGCCCCTCCAGGGCAGAGCGCTCTGCCTGTCTGTCCCCTCCCGGGATCCCGCGACGTGGTCTGGCATGAGGAACCCCGTGCGAAGCGCCTTAGGGACACTGCGGCTGACAGCGGCGAGCGGCCTGGCGTGGCCGGTGTCCCCAAGGCAGGGCCGGTGTCCCCAAGGCAGGGCCGGTGTCACCGAAGCAGCGCCGGTCCCTGGCGGCGGCCCCGCCGCAGCCCCTCGCGTAGGACACTGCGGGTGACAGAGTGGGCCAGGGAGCGGCTGTGGGCAGCGCGGGGGATAGGGCAGGTCAGGCAGGGCTTTAAATGTTCTCCCGTTAACAGCACACGCCTTCCCTGAATAGGTCGGAGCTTTTCTCTCGTTTTTATGTTCACTTCAGTAACATTCCCACGACTACCAAATCTCGACTCTTTCTCATCCTCCTCCCTCCCCCATCCTCTTTAAATCCGAATGCCTGTCACTGCTATGTTTGTAAAGGCTCTCTACCCTGAAAACAAGGAAAACGGGCTGGGACCCTCCCCTTTCAGGGTCTGGCTCATCAGTAAGGCACCCATCCGGGCAGGGGCTGGGAAGATAGCTGAGACCTTTTCCTTCTAAAAGAATTTCAGGATGATATTATTGCAGGTTGCTTTTCTGCATGCTAATTTACCGAGTTCATATGGCCTTTTTTTCTTTTTCTTTCCTGTTAATAAAAAGGATTAATATGTTTTTGTTCTAATATTAATTTCTTTCGATCCCCTGCCAGCATAGTTTATTTAAACTAGGACATATCAGTCTGAATCAGGTAGATACCTTTGCTAGAACATGCACTGTCCTTTTTTTCCCTCCCCTTAGAGGTCATTTACACACTCTCTTGTTTTACTAAATTAGGGTCTCCGGTAGCAGACCTTTAGAGCAGATGCTGATTTCTAGCATGTCTAATGATTCCCTAATGCAGAATCGTGAGACCGAGGCCCTGGAGCTTCGTGGAGCAGAGCTCATAAATAACTTAAGAAGAATAACACGTTAGTTTGTTCAGTTATTTAACCTTAGATGTTGTAATTTGCAGGATGACACTTGGAAGGCAGGCTAGCCAACAGCTTCTTCTAGGGGATTATCTATTCTTGAAGGTTTTCTGTGTCTCAGGTCTCCTGTCTTATCTGTCCCCTTGGGGTTCGCTCTGTACTTCCAGATGTTGACGAGTGCGCAGAAGCTACAGACGACTGTCACATCGATGCAATTTGCCAAAACACACCAAAATCCTACAAATGCATCTGCAAGCCAGGCTATAAAGGCGAAGGGAAACAATGTGAAGGTAAGGACAGCTCAGCTTCAATCCTGTCTCTCCTCCCCTGCCTTCTCTTATTTGTTTGCTCTTTAAAAGCTTTGGTAAATAGCTGAATTCCTGAAACGATTAATGCAGATTTACAGCTGCTTAACCTCAAATCTCGGTGTTTATTGGCAAGCATCCCCCTGCTGCTTTTGCTAATTGTCCGGCATCACAAACATCGTGTTCGTCTGTCTACTTTTAAAAATAAAAATAATAATTAAAAAAAAAAATTAAAGAAAAAAATTAAAGAGGGAGTGTTCCCCACCGAGGCCACTCCCGAGGTAGCACCGGCTTATCCAGGGCAGGGCTGGGCCCGCTGCCGCCGGAGGCTCTGAGCGCCGCGCCGGGTCCATGGGCCCGCCGCGGCCTCTGGCCCGCTCCCCGGCGGAGAGCGGGCGGGGAGAGCTGGCGGCCCTCGGTAGCGGCTGCAGGCGTCCGAGGAGACCTCATGCCTTATTCCGCAGCGGGGCTGTCTTCTTCCTACTCGGCCCACCGTGACCCGGCCGTTCGCCTCAGGTTTCTCTGAGGCGCAGGGACGCTTTGCATCTTCTGCCCAGCCAACGTCTGATTTAGCGTCATTCTGCTCACCCAGCGAAAGCCTCGTTCCCCCCGGGCCAGTTACTGTGGGTGTTTTTCCATATCATCGCCAAATACTGGAGCTTGTTTCTCTGACACTGTGCATGTGTCGTGATCATACACTTTTGAGTCTGGGGAACACTTGTTTTCAAAGGATCTGTTTCAGATTATTGCATTTACACAGAGTTTTACTTCTTTATGTCCTTACATCAATCCTTGCAATTAAAAAAGGCCTAGCATGTTTTATTAGGCACTGTGTACATATTTCCGGT
Organism: Ceyx cyanopectus; assembly: GCA_013401355.1. Taxonomy (NCBI): domain Eukaryota; kingdom Metazoa; phylum Chordata; class Aves; order Coraciiformes; family Alcedinidae; genus Ceyx; species Ceyx cyanopectus. The sequence continues at coordinate 74,919 of VYZU01055383.1, forward strand.
TTTATGAACTCCATCTTGTCCATTGAAGCTCAACAGAGAGATTGCTCTCTGATAAAAAGAACAAATATTGTAATGACTGCTGAAAGTCTTACAAATACAAGATGCAATATTTTAATTTTTTATTATTTTTGGTACTTGTAGATGCTTAGCAGCTATAAAAAAATCTTCCAATTCTTTCCATTTCTATGGCAGACTGAAACTTTTTCAAAATGTATATGGCGAGTCCATTAAACAGATTAAAGACCTAGAAATGACTCTGCTGAAGTCTACAAAAATTTGAAACCACATATTATTCCCTGTGGACTTCCAAAGTGTTTGTTCAAGTGCCTTCATAAAGCATTTTTGTGGTTGTCATATTTTTCTGTTTTAGGCTTAAATTGACAGAGACAAATTCCTACTGTCCACCTTTTGGAGCTCTAATGTCTCTGAGCTGCTGTTCATTTGGAAGCCAGATTTTCTTTCTTGCAAACAGAATAATCATTCAGCACCACTTCTGCCTCTGTTCATCCCTTCCAGGGAAAGAGCTCTGTGCAGAGAAAATGTGCTCAAAGCCACAGATGTGGAGGTTACAACATTCTCAGATTTGGTACTCCTTGTTTTATTGATTTTCCACATCAGAAATTTCCTTAAGCTTTAACTACTCATATTTTAGCTGTTGAGTTCTGTTTCATGGCAGACCTGGCTGACACTCATGCTTATTTAATATACATTTCTCTTTGCTTGACTTACCTTGGCTCAGTAATAAAGAAAGCTCAGTAAGTGAAAAATCAGATTTTTCTGTGGAATTATATGCAGAATCATGGAATTTCTGTGGATGATGTTAAACTCCTATCTGTTGGAATTTTGTGTCTGACAAGCTAGATAAGTAAAGTAACCTGGAGCAGACTGCAGCACATTCTGCATGACCGTTAATTGTTCAGTATTAGGTAAATTAATGTAAACCAGGTATTACTGTGTGTGATAGACCTTTGCTTGCAGTGTTCTAGTAACAGTTCTAAAGGTTTTACATCAGCTCTATATCTTAAGTTTGTAATTAATATCAAACCAGGATAAACAGAAAGGCTGAGATATTTTTGGATGCTTAATTTCTGGAGTTTATAGCACCTCTTAATTTCACAGAATCATAGAATGTATTGGGTTGGAAGGGACCTCCAAAGGTCATCTAGTCCAAGCCCCCTGCAATAAGCAGGGCCATCTCTAACTAGGCCAGGCTGCTCAGAGCCTTGTCAAGCCTGGCCTTGAATGTCTCCAGGGATGGGGCCTTTCACTACTTCTCTGGGTAACCCATTCCAGTGATCTATCACCCTCAGATTAAAGAACTTTTTCCTAATATCTAATCTCAATCTACCTTTTTCTATCTTATTGGTGGCACAAATTGTCTTTGATTCCAAAGTACTTTGAAACTTTGTTCCTGAAGTTACGTACATTTGGTGGCAGGCGCGTACTACGTCCTTAAGTGCATTAACTCAAAACTACAGAGTTGAAGGCAGGGTCATACAAGTCTGTGGCACACCTAAGATCTGCCTCAGGTCTGCTGTTCACACAGTGAGTTTATTTTGTATCCTGAGGTCAAGAATTCAAAACCTAGAGAAATAAACTAGTAGTATTGATTGTTGTTTAATATTCTGTCACAAGAAGACACCTGTAGTTAGTCTTTAAATATCACCTTGTAAGATAAAAGTGACCATGTTTGTAATAACAAGGATGAAATACACCCAACAGTTTTCACTGTGCCAAATCCAAACCTGGATCATTAAACAGTTCTGGGGTTTTATAGCTGAGCTTGTCCAAGTAAGCTTTTTGATCACTGAAACTAAAAGGATGTCCTGTGCAGATAATGTGCCTCTGACTAAGTTTGTATCAAGCTACCTGTGTGGCTTCATGTCTGAAGAACATTCACTATAGCATAACTAAGTCTCCTGCAGTGCAGTCCCTCATATACAGCCAGATTTTATCAGACAAGCAGAATTGCAACAGTGCAATAACCTTAAAGAAATGATACTGCACGATCAAATTTATGCTAATAAATTTTAGTGAGTTGCCAGTTTAGGTTATACTGAGGCTTTACAATTAATTTAATAAGCATGCCTGTTCATTTACTTTAAACCTCAGTCTTAAATATTGCTTGCATTTACTTAAAATCCAATTTTAGAGACAGGGATAGAGTATGGGAAACAACATGACTGGAATGATTCTTAAATTTTGTAAAATTCACAGAGCACATTTTTTACAGGTATGTCCAATATGGGACTCTGTGTTTTGTGCGCTCTTGTATATTTATTTATAGCTTTTTATTCAAAGAACATGAATAGTGTGAAAACCCCAGGATCCTTAGGTTAATACAGGAAATGTGGAGCCCAGGCACTTGTGCAGGATTTTGTGCATGTTTATCTGCTCTGACCTAAAAAGTGGGGAGAAATCGGTAAGACAAAACCATTCCTTTAAGGACATGTGGAGAGCTCTAGCAGCAATTACACTGAAATGAAAAAAAGAAATCTTGATTGTCTTAATTCCTTTAGCAGGAAATTTGTTTCTAATATTTGCTTTTCTCCCTGAATGTTTTTTTGGATTAGGTTTCTCCTGAAATTACTTCTTATTTCACAGACCTAGCCTACCTGCCTACCTTTTCCACTGTATAGTCAGCGTGGCCATGGTACTATGTCCCCATATCACAATATACCATATAGCCTTTGACCACAAATTCTCCAGCTGCTTTTATCATAGGGGAGAGTAATGTGTAATCTTTACAAAAATATTTGGGTTCAACTGTCAACTTCTACTCAACATACAAAATCTATTAACTGATAACTGATTGAACTAGACCTACTCTTAGACCTGCTACTACCTGAGAAATCTTCCCTCTTGTGATTTTAGTCACCATCTCAAATGCAGTGGCCTACATTCAGCTGCAAGCACACTCTTGCATGATTTCCAGGTCTTTGTCTTTACCTTCTCTAGATTGACTTTTGGTCTCCCCACAGGCTGTATCTCAAAAAAAATTGTTAGCTGGAAAACTGTGTCAAAGCAATCAAAATTCCAGAGAGTTCAAAAGGATTCCAAGTCCTGAGGTTCCCTTGGTCTCAACAGGGCCTCCTTTGTCCCGGGTGTCTATGTTGCATGTTTGCTGTGTAGGATACTCTGTCACTGAACAGTTTATGAAGGGGTTTGGCTCTAGTTAACTGGGACCTGTCACTTCTGTTTTCCAAAACTCTGCTCTAGGCTTTCCCATTGTGAATAAGATTTATTTCTTGGTGTGTTTTCTACTGTGTTTCATGGTATTTGCATGCCAACTGTTCTTTAGTTCTTTTAATAATTGGTCTCATACATTTGTTACCATGTTTCTTTAATTCTTTGTACACAAGAAGTACCAACTTTCAGCTGTGCTTGTGGATTCTAGTGATGTAAGTTTGTCATATGTTGAGATACTTTCAGTTCTTTTCCCAATCTAAATACTCATTTGAGATAGGCAGGTGGTCATGGCAATCTTCAGAGGGGTCTGTTATTCTTGATTACACCAGCAACAGCATCTCAGTGAGTATAAGCATGGTACAATCTCAGAACAAGAGAAATCCTGCCTCAGTTGCAGGTACATTCAGCCCCACAACAGGTTCTATTCTGTAAATGTCCATTTGGAAGCTAACTGCCCTTTCTGGGGGCCTTCCTTCTGCTAAGGGCTGCTTAGCTGAAGGAAACTTCTGGAAAATGTAAAGCCAGTCTAGTAAGGCATCTCCTAATGTGGAGCTGATACTCTGCTCATCATAGCTTTTCCTATAGTTCCTAAAATTTGTCTGTGTACAGTGGGTGGAAATAATGTGGTTTCTGGAAAAATAGTTGCATTGATATACCTACATTTGTTTATTTCCATTGGTGTTCTGTGGTGTCTGGCTTTGTCACTGCAGACAGAAAAACACAGAGTACCTTACAGATCATCTCTAAACTGTTAACTAAAAGCCTTTTTACGAACTAGGAATTCTAATTTTGGGGAAACAACAGGATAGGGAGTTTCTTCCTCTGGCAAATGTTGAAGACTCTTTGGTCTATCATGTGCAATTCTGTCTGTACTACAGGTGCAGAAATGTCCCTAAGCCCACATTCAAACTACTCATGCTGTTAGCAGCAATACACTAGAATTTAAAGTGACAGCTCATTGCATTTAGAATTAATCAGAAATGGTATAAACCACTCATTATAATATTCAGTAATTTTGTGGGTATGAGGGCCAAGTTTCTTCCACCTGTTTGCTGGATCTCTTTTTTTCAAGCATTTTAAACAAACCTTAGCAATTGGAAGAAGTTATAGAAAATGTATCTCATCATCCTGATTTAAACCATAACAATTTTTTCTCAAGCTTGGCTTACTGTTCTTACAATTTTAATCTTCATCACATGTTTTGTCTCTGTTTTTCTTGATAAATTGGTCTCACCCATTGGTTATTAATTTTACTATAGTCTTTCAAATATCTACTGTGTCCTTCTCATGCTCTTGTGCAGCTCTTCAGATATGTATCCAGATACTGTGACAGGGCTGCTGTGAATCAATCAGCTTGGAAATAGCATGGAACTTTTTGAAGTTCTCATTTCTCAGCTCTTGGTGCAGTATCTGGCATTAAAGCCACCACTTGTCCCTAGGGATAAGTATGGGGCTTCATGGTGTCCTGTCAGTCCACTCTCTGCAATTCTTCCTTAAGTGACCATCTCTAGTACTGATGTGTGAGGGTAACTGTGAATTGGTGGCTTCTGAAACTTGGATGACTTGGTGCTTGCACAATTCTAGTGAGCTCTGCCTCACTGCTGAGTAACAGTGATGCCACCGAGTAAGGCAGCTTAAGTGACTTCTTCCTGATTGATGATTCTTCTAATTGCAATAGAAGGTGAATTCATTCCCTCAGGGAAGGGTCATCCTTTGGAATCTTGCAAATATTGACTCATTTCAGGCTGAATATTATCATTACATCCATAGTCTTACTATTATTCCTTGCAGGAAGGTGCTCTGGGAAGTTGGCTTGGTCAAATGCACTAATAATATCTACTAATAATACTCCATTACATGTCTGTCACAGGAACAAAGGATTTTCTGAATAGCTCTTTGTTAGTGTGTTGTGATTTTTTTTCCCC
>VYZU01055385.1:5411-17169 GCA_013401355.1 Ceyx cyanopectus
CTTCTAAACAGCTACTTAGGAAAGGCATTTGTCTGTATCTCAAATCATACCCATGTGTTACATACTTGCATAAATTGCTACAGAAATTGAGAGATCGAGACATCCAACAGATCATGCATTTGTAAACTGTTTGAAATGTTTTAATTAGTGAGCCTAAGCAGACTGAATTCCTTGTGCAGTAAGAAGGTACAGTATAGAATCTGAATGTATGAATAAAAACTGAATATAAAATAAATCTAGAACCAAAGGTGTAGTTTGATGGACCAGGATAGAAATTTTGGATCTAAAACCAGCCTGATTTTACACTAATACAGGACTTCTAACTGTGAACACAAATACAATTACTAATTAATACCAGATTTATTAACATAGGAGCAACTACAAAACTATATATACTGCATTTATTGAACAAGAGCTGTTTTATCCAGTTTTGCAATTTCATAATACTTAATTATGTGGACTACTAGCATGCATGACAGTGCTAATTTAGTGGCATTTTATAATTATTCACAGTAATGAAAAAAGTAAGCTCTGCAAACATTCAGACAATGCAAGAGCTCATATCTTCTTAAACCAGCTGAACAGACAACATGAAAAATGTTTTTCTTTATTAACAATAAATTAATTTGTGGCATCACTGATCCCACAAAACACTAAAGCTATAGTGTGCAGATAGATTGTCTACATACTGATCAGAAAGGCAGCATCATCTCTACCTCCATAAAAACTGGAGAAATGGTAAGGAGCTGATATTCATAGTTCATTTTCAACCATGTGAATAACACTAAGCCAAAATGAAATTCCAAGTTTATGCAATCTTGCTATTAAATAAGGCAATAATAAAAAGCATAGCATCACAATAACCCACTTAAAAATCTAGATAAAGTATCCTGACATAATGCAGTGCTCAAAGAGGAATGTGCAAAAATAAACACTTGGGATTTGCACTTTGATTCTTCACTGTGTAAAACTTTGGAACAAACAAACCCCAAACAAACAACACACGCAAAAAATCCCAACACAACAAACCAACCACACCCACACATACCCACACCCCCAAAAAGCCCACAATCACAGAACCACAACTGTTCCAGAATCCACTGTCAGGCAAAAGAAAAGAAAATGCTTCTGGAAAAATCCAAATTGACAAAGCTGTTATTTCAACCTGTGGCACCATTTGGAATATCTTGAGCATCTGCTAAATGTAGTTTTTGGCTGAAACAAAGCATTAAGGATAACATTTTCAGATATAGGTAAGGTAAAAAAATAAACCCAAACACAGTAGCATGGAACTAAGCAATCTTAGTGCTGTGACAGGTATGCACTCACCTGCATGAATTCAGATTTATTAAATCCTATACTAGTTCTCAACCCATAGATTAATCTTCCTTGATAAAACTTAAGCATTGTGTACCTCCAGAATCAGCTAGCAGATCAAGGTGAGGTGGCAGATTATTTTTATCACCATTGTGTGATACTATCTTGTTCCACTTGTGTTCTTTTTTTGAGACCAAACCTTTAAACAGCTTTCCACAGACACAGAGAATGTCTATACCAGTGCAGCATCTCAAGTCACAGAGCCCCACCTTCCTCAATGCATACAAAGCATGTAACATTAGAAGTAACTAGACTGCAGCATAAACTGAATGCCACTCTCCTCACCTGTGTTCTTAGCTTATCAAAAGCATGGTGTAAAGGACAAGCTGAAACATTCAGCTTTACAAGTTAAATTACCAAAGCTTTGCTGAAGTATTTCACTCAACTGTAGTCTGACTCTAGAAATAAAAATTAGGTCAGTCCACTGTTAACAGTAAAACTGGTGATAAACAGCTGCACATATTTCCAGGAAAAAAACCCAAAAGGTAATAGGATTCACTTATCAACAGGACAAAACACATTTGAATACTACAGAAGGAATGTTACTGTGTATGTTTGTTCCAGAATGGCTCAGCAAGACACATTTAGAAAGACCCTAATTCTGGTGGGGTTTGGCACCAACTGTCAACACATTGTCTAAAGGGGTAGATGTTTGCTAAATAAATGTGAAAAAGCAGCTTCTAATTAAAAGTGTTAAAATTCTGTCATTCATGTATTAGAAGAACCTAAAATCCATGCTGTATTACACTACTAATTTAAAAGAAATTATATTATTGATTGTTTGACACCTGTAAAGATACCAGTTACTGGGGAAATATACTGTAATTTGATTGCTTTTAATAATTATAATGTAAAATAGATATTTAAGGAAAAGGATACATAGATGAATTCAGTTCTTCTAGCTGCAACATAAATGTAGAAAGCATTAGCAATGGCATTTCAGTTAGTCAAAGGCAACAACTATGTTGAGAGATTAAATACATTAAAACAATGAAGGAAATCACTAATAGCTTGGGCTGAAATGTATTATTATACCAACAGAGCTAAATCCCAAATTAAACTTAAAACTGCCAATCTCAGGAAATTTGAAGAAAAATTAACAGTTTTGAGGTTTATGGAAATACACCACAGAAAGAACCACAAAGTATAGAATATAGAGATCCCAATTCTTTCTTATTTGTGGTCTTCTCCAGATGTAGGAGGATAGACCACAGAGAAGATGTCTGTCCCTAAACAGGCCTGCATCCTCAGAGAGTTTACAGCTAGACTGCTCCACTCACCCAAACAAGCAGCAGCCTATAAAGCCTTTAAACAAAGATGAGGGCAGTGCTCATGTCTTGCTTCATTATGGGACTATTTTCTCCTCAAAGGTAAATTGCTTCCCACCCAGCAACACTCCTGAGCCAAGTTCTGTGTGTGTTGTCTTCCCAGTACTCACATCTGACAGCAGCCTGTCCAGGTTGGAGTCACTGGCAATTTTCCTTTTATCCTCAGGGAGTTCTTCCAGCTCCCCATAGAGCTCCAGGTTGAGGCGGGCGAGTTTCTCCTGCATACTCCGCACGTGTTCCATCTGCTCTATGGAACACTCGTTCCCTACAAGGATGAGCAGCAGCTTTAGAAAAAGAAACCCGAAAGAGCAAATGAAGGTGCAAAAATGCAGCTTTGTACACCTGAGGAATTTAACTATAACATCTGCAAGTTCATTTGCTTTCTCAGAGATTCCTCCCTGCTTCACTACTGAAGTTTCTGCCATCCTGTCTGGTCTTACATTGTGCTGAACTTAAAATAACCACCAAAGATACTACCTGGTTTTTAGAATATATATGTTTTTTCCTATAATCCTGAATTTATCTCTGATTTAGAAAGGCTATCAAAATTTTTAACTTTAAGTATGATCACAATAAACCTTCTTTCTATTCTTGATTAATCATAGTGGTTTCTTTCTTGTAACTGCTTTATCTAATAGAGAATTTTCAGGTTCTCTGATGAAATTACTATGACATGCTGACCTGACACTAAACTTATAAAAGCACAACTACATCTTTCTATTCAGAACGGAGGGAAAACAACAAGCAGAGAGTGTCCTGACGTTTCTGAAACTTCCACTTATGGCAATAAGAACAGTAAGATGCTAGGACAGAAGAGTAAGATGGATAAAATGCAATTTGCAATGAGTTCCACAGAAGTTGTTACCAACAGTCTGAAGTGTTAACATGCAGCAAAATCAGCCTCACAATAGAGCTGTAATTCAACATGGCAGTAAAATCTATTAATTATGTTAAACTTCATTTCATATGGCAGAGTCCAGTGCGACTAACTGGCAGTCTGTCTGTAGAGCACGTGTGTTTGCAAGTGTTCCCATCATATAGCTATACAATCAATTATTGTATACAGTTTGTGTACTTGCCAAATGCTTGAAGTTTGCCAGAGTGGAAATCATTCAGGAGACTCAGAAGTCCTCTTTCCATTTCCTGGACATCTGATACATCTGTGAGAAAAGAATGCTGGATTGGTGCTGCCTGTGCCCCTTTTGCTTCACCTCCTGGGGGTTTGGCTTTCTCTTTTATTATGCTGAGAAAAAAAATAAACAAAATTGAAAGATGTCAGATTCCTAGTGAAAGCAGGAAGTAATGCAGTATGAGAGTACATATGGGCTTTGAACATTAAATTGAAAAAAAACCCCTTCGTATTTCAACCACTCTTTTTAACTTCAGATGGATCACCAGTTTTTTTAATAAAGAACACTATAATTCTTGACAGTTTGATACTGCAAAATGAAAGATTCCAACAATCTGCTTTCCTACTAATAGTGGGAAACATCAGTGGAGTCCAGGTGTGTGATGGCCATCAATAATCTAAAGAGGACCACTACCCAACAGTGACCTTTGGTGCACAGGGCATTATCTACATGCCCATCCTTGTGGGCACACAGCCTTTCTCTCATGTTGGCATAGCTGCTTCTGCACCCTCATAGTGAGGATGTTCAGAACCTGATTCAGTTAAAAGTCTGAGCCTACAAATTAAAACTTAGAATACTATGGGATATTAAAAAAACTAATAATAAAATCACAGACTTAGTAAAGAGGCTCTTTTTAATGAGTTAATAGGATTTACAGCATAGTAAACCCCACCCCTCTCTTGAATACCAGCTCTAGTTCATACTCTTCAATTTATGTCCTTCCTTTGTTGCCCTACTTGTCAGTTCCAACCTTGCAGTCATGGAATATTTTATTTGTTCCTCATGGCTGCTCCTGGGGCTCTGCTGTCTCTCCTCATGATGCCCACATTTGCCATATGCAATCACCCATCTCTTGGCTTTCACCAGTCACATCAGGCTATCGTGTCTTCTGCTAAATTGTTATCAGTCAACAGCACTGTATAACATTTTACAAAGCCTACAAGAAGAATATTAAGCAACTTCCTTTTCTGTAAAATAACCATTTTAATGCAATAAACACAAGTCACTTTGCTAAAAATGATGCATCATCAAAATTTTCACATCTGTAGCTCTTTTTGTTTGGTCCCAGAAAGAGTAAACAGCCACTAGCCCATCTGAGCATTGGCAGCTTTCTGGCTCTCACTTCCACTGAGCTTGCAGCATTCCCAAGCTTACCGTTTTAACTTTGGTTTTTGTGCCACAGGCTGTGGTGCAGGGTTTGAAAAGGCTGTACTTTTACTGACAGGCACTGAGTTTTTCTTGGGGTTAGCAACCTGAGCAGGGTGACTAGTAGATGATTTGGGGCTCCTCCTCTTGATTTTCCTTTCTTCCATTTCTTCCAACTTACTGTACCTTCTTGTCCTTCAAAGGGAACGAGAAAAAAAAAAAAGTAAGAAGCATCCATTCCAACAGGCATTTACAACAAGCAAGTGAAAAAACAGGTCACAGTGCATGGAAATACAGCCTTACAGTTTTTTCCAAAGAGGAGCAGTCACTCAATGCCTTTGAACAAGATAATCCAGTTTCCAGAAGCTGCCCAGGCTGCCCGATCAGCAAAACTGGAAGGAATTTAAATCTGCGTCACCTTCAGCCGACAGGTACCTTGCAACAGTCTCAAGCTTTGTACCCCATGGATTATTACTAGAGCACACCGTGCCCATTCAAGCCCACGCCGCTCAAACTACTGAGAAACGATGGGGCCGTGAGGATGCTCTGACCCAACCTCACCGAAAAACCTCCCCTAAAGGCAGGGGCAACGGCCTCGCCAAAACTCAGCCGGTGCTGTTGTTATTGGCATGACGTATGCTACTGCTGGGCGCTACCCAGCGACACATGCAGTCGATTGCTGCTGTTCCATTCGCTCTTACGGGCTGCTACCTGATCAGCACCTCGCTCGGGCAAACGCCTCCTCTGAAACCCTCTGCCCCACGGAGGCGTCTGTGGACACAGCGTCGCAAACCCCAGGGTGCTATCGCTGACCCCCTCCGGACCCGCCGCCGCCTCCCAGAGCTGGTGCCCGGCCTTTTGGTTGAGACAGCCCGTGCCGTCTATCGCCATTTCATTAGCGCGGGGATTGGGACGCCACCCTCTCACTCCAAGAGGAAGCGGACGGAATGGACAACGTTCCCTCCTGACCCTTCGCCACAGGGCGCCCCCTCCCACCCCCGCCCGTTAAGCGGCAGCGCAGGTCCCGCCCCTTCCAGCCCCGCCCCGCGCCTGCCCGCTACCGGGGTAGGGGGGGAAGCCCCGCCCCCGGCCTCGCGCGCGGACCCCCTCCGCCCCCCGGCCTCGCCGGCTCTCACCCCTCCCCCACGGCAGCGGCCGGCTCTGCCCGGCGAGAGGGTCACGTGACCGCGGTCTGGGGCGGGCCGGCCGGGCTACCCTTCGAGATGCATTGTGGGAGGGGCGGGCAGGGCGACAGGGCGACTACCGTTCCCAGAACCCCCCGCGGCAAGGGGCGCCGGGCTCGGAAGGCGCGCGGCGCAACTAAAGCAGGGCCAGGAGCCGAGCGTTCTCCTGCGCGTGCGCGGCAGCTGCGCTCCTCCCTCCCCCGTCGTGGGCAGGGGCGGGGCCGGGGCCGGGACGGCTTTAAAGGCTGAGAGGACTCAACTGCAGTCTCCCGGTCTCTCGCCTCCGGCAGCGCTGCTAGGGGGGGGTTAGGGGGCTCCCTTGAAGCAGCTGCTTCTGGCATATGTATCCTCGTAGGAGCCGGGGCTCTGCTTCCGCCGGCCGCATTGTCGCCTGCTGCTGCGGAGCTCTCCGGTTTGCACAGGCGTGTCTAGCCCGGGTAGCATTGCCGCTGAAACAACCAATTCCACAGCTCCGAAACGTGAGAAGGGGAAGGAGTATGGAGCGCTTAGGAAAGGAGAGGAGAGGTGTCGTTCCCCGGCAGGAGTGCGTTTCGTGCCCCGGGGGGCTTCTGGAGCCCTGTCTGGGTCACCTGAAGAGAGTCAGAAGCTCGGACGTGAAATGTTAGTTGTGAGTTTGGAGCTGGAGGCAGGCTGGCGGCACTGGCGGGTCCTGTACTGTGGGTGGCAGCATCGCCTCGCACGCTGGGGCACTTCCAGCCTTGGCTGTCCTTTCCCCCTAGCAGGGGCGGATAACGGGTCCGACAGGCAAGGAGGAATTGCTCTGCTGTCAGCTTCATTCCCGCGGCAGATATTACTGGAGGGGTTATTGATCCAAGTGAAATGAGAAGGACCCTGCTGCCACGTGTAGTTTGACACATTCTGCCTTTTCTGCCCGTGATTCCAGTCTTGAGTAATTAATTGGCTTACAGGAAGTTAATTTCCAGGGGAGCCGATATTAGCAGCGTGTGTCTACTTAACCGTAGTAATGAATCAATTAAACGTTCTGCCTCCCCCACACGCGCACACCCATACACACCCTGATCTATTTCCTACCGCTATCCTCATTGTAGAGGAACTCGGAACAATTGAATTTCTGGGGATCACTTGTCTCTTCAGTGCTCTCTGTCACTGGCTTTGTGGACTTAAATGCTTGGCACATCTTTCCTTGCTGTGGCGGTTTTCCCCCACGTGGCAGTTGTTTTTTGCTTAGAGAGATGATCAGCTATCTCTCCAGTTCTACAAATTGCTTGTCAACTTGAATTTCTTCTACTTGGCACAGTGAGATCTTAGTTTTTTTTAACCTCAGAAACGTGTTGTTCATTAATGTATGTTTTCTGAGTAAAATTCTCAGACATTATTTACACACCTGCTGTGAAGGGTGGTCTAATCTACATCACCCAGAGTGAAAACTTTGGCCAGAATCTTTGTTGGCATTTGCAAGGTTTTGTCTCAGCTTTATAGCTATCATATGGCTTAGCAGGTGTGCAACTAGGATGCATCCCTACTTCTGTCTAGACCTTATATGATACGAAAAACCCAAATCTCCAGTTGTATTTTGATCCTGAGACTTCTTACAGAACTTGAATTAGACCTGAGGGCCATTCAAAGTAACAGGGCATAACAGACACTTCGGTGGGATGTTGCAGTTGTGAGACTCCAGTGACCACTTTGAGTCCGACGAGGTGAGCTGCCAAAGGAAATGGCATTTGCTGTGACTCTCTGGAAAAGGACAGAGACCAAATGTCTGCTGAAGGTCACTTGCAGTAAAAGTAATTCCATGCAGCAGGACACCACTTGAGTGGAAGAGCCAGATCAGTTCTGATACATTGCAAGCAGTTTTATTGCAAGAGATCTGACAGTTCACTTATGGAAATAAACAATCTCAGGGTGTTTACGTGTAAGGTACAAGTCTTGGAGGAAAAAGACATGAGTGAGAACAAACTAAAAAAAACCTCTGCAACACTGTAGATAGATTAAACAAAAGTGGTCAAGACTTAAGGGACAGGTAGGGAAGCAGAAACAGTTGTTTACCTTTTTTTTTTTGATTCTGTAATACAAAAGTCTTCTGATATTTAGCTTGGCATGTATTACAGGGAAATAAAAGCTAGCAAAATTCACACGGGCTGTAAGCCAGGAACACATTCTCAGCCATAGGGCTGCCCTGTAAAATTCTCATTCACACACACACATATATGTGTGTACATCTATATATCATTGGAGGGGGGGGCTACAAAACTGGGAAAAGTAAGACATACGGATTCCTGTAGATATTTGGTAGATTTGTATGCAGTAAATACTGTTTACGCAGGGTAACTTTGGAAATGTTTATGTGGGTTTTGCTCATTTCTCACATGCTATATGAGCAAGTAAATGTATCCACCTTGCAGTTTGAATGTAGAGGTGCAGTTTGTTTTATCCCTGTGATGAATGGTGTTCTGGGTGTGCAGAGTAAAGCAAAGAGGTTTGACAGGGCAAAAGGTGGTGAGGTGTCCTGTGGTTCTACCAAAGGAGTTGAAACAGAATACCTCATGAGCTGGTTTTAAAGAAAGGGAAAAATCTTTCTACCACTAATATAAGCAATTTTTGAAATAACATTACTTTTATATTCAGAAAGCTGTTGGATTGCAGTCATCCCTGCTTTGGTTTAGTGTCTCAGTATGAGAGATCAAGTATACTTAGTTACTCTTACAAAAACAACGTGTGATTTCCCTGGGACACCACAGAAAAGATGTACCATCAATTTTAGCATGTAGGTAATGTTTTGCTCCAAGTACATTTCTTAGCACTGCACACTACATGGCATTAGAATTGTCAGTAACATGTCTGTATTACATCTATATCTGATTTAGCAGAGCCTACAAGGTCAGATAAGTCTCAGATTGTATTGTATGTTTTCCTAATGAAAATAATTTTGTAGCGAAGAATCGATTTCTTAGATGAGGTAATTGTAAGGTATGGGCAAAGGATCAAAGGTGGCATGGTCTTGATTAGATGGTATAAATCCTATTGCGGATAACACTTTTGCCTGGAATCAAATAGATATCATACATTCACCAGGGGGGAAAAAAAAAACCAAACCAACCAAAGAACAAGCAAGTGTGTTTTGGATTATCTCACTTTAGGTGAGTTTTTGCATAATTCTGTGTTGTGGTAATGATTTGCCATGCAGAAAATGCTTTTTGCTTCCTTTATAAAGCTTTTTTCTGACAGCAGCATCAAGCACTACAATGGTAGTGTTTGTATGTACTTGTTAACTGAAGTGATCCAAGTGTTTTAATAGTAACAATGTTATTGTTAAAGGAGAAAATTAAAAAGTTAATCTGATTTTATTTGCATGCATATCTCCTTACAAAGTAGAGCCCCGCTTTTGAAGAGGCTTTGAAGAAGAACTTCAGAGAAGCTAGTCTGTGCTTTGTATTGAGATAAGCATGCAAATAAAATCAGGTTCTTCTTTCTGAAAACCCTCTTCAGTTAACATAAAATGTCAGCTCTGTTCTAGAGGCTTCCTCATGAAATAATTAATCTCAAGTGTATTTCACAGGGTGGCACCTTGTAGCCATGGACATTGCTGTAGCATCACCTCATGAGAAAGAGTGTAGTCTGGGACATACCTGTTCATATGAAGGAAGGTACTTATTTCTGATTTACAACTAGCAGCATAACAAAGTTTGTGTGTGCCTCTCAGCCAGGTGACTACCTCCGTGGACAAAGGATGACCTGTAGATGTGATCCCTCTGGACTTCTGCAAAGCCTTTGACACAGTCCCCCACAACATCCTACTCACCAAGTTGGAGAGATATGGATTTGATGGGTGGACTGTTCAGTGGATAAGGAATTGGCTGGAGGGTTGCATCCAGAGGGCAGTGGTCAATGGCTCAATGTCGAGATGGAGATCAGTGGTGTCCCTCAAGGGTCTGTACTGGGACCTGTCCTGTTTAGTATCTTCATTAATGATATTGACAGTGGGATCGAGAGCACCATCAGCAGATTTGACAGAGTGGTGCTGTCAAAAGGCTGGAAGGATGGGATGTCATCCAGAGGGACCTGGATAGGCTGGAGAGGTGGGACCAGGTGAACCTCATGAGATACAACAAGACTAAGTGCAGGGTCCTCCTGCACCTGGGTCAGAACAACCCTCACTATCAATACAGGCTGGGGGATGAGGTGCTGGGAAAGCAGCTCTGCAGAAAAGGACTTGGGGGTGTTGGTGGATGAGAAGCTGCACATGAGCCAACAGTATGCAATTGCAGTCATAAGGCCAATTGTATCCTGGGCTGCATCAAGAGAATTGTGGCCAGCAGATCAAGAGAGGTGATTCTGCCCCTCTACTCTGTTCTGGTGAGACATCACCTGGAGTACTGCATCCAGTTCTGGAGCCCTCAACACAGGAAAGACATGGACCTGATGGAGGGGGGTCCAGAGGAGGGCCACAAAAATAATCAGAGGGCTGAAACACCTCTCCTATGAGGACAGGCTGAAGGAGCTGGGGTTGTTTCAACCTGGAGAAGAGCTTCCAGTACCTGAAGGGGGCCTACAGGAAGGCTGGAGAGGGACTGTTTCCAAGGGTCTCTTGTGAAAGGGTGAGGGCTAATTGGTTTAAATTTGAGAAGAGTAGATTTAGACTGGATATCAGGAAGAAGTGCTTTACCTTGAGTGTGGTAGAGCAGAGGAATAGATTCCCCAGGGAGGTGGTTAAGACCCCATCCCTGGAGATATTCCAGGTGAGTTTGGACAAAGCTCTGAGCAGCCTGGTCTAGTTAAGGGTGTCCCTGCTCACTGCAGGGGGGCTGCACTAGATGACCTTTGGAGGTCCCTTCTGGCCCTAACCATTCTGTGATTCTATGTGGCACTACTCCTTCAAATGCTTGCATGTTCAATAGTAGGCAATGAGTAATTTCATATGTGTTTTTAAAACAAATAAAAATAAACCTGGGGCAATGGTACTCATTGAACTACTCACGGAAAATGTAATTATGTTTACAGTTACTCCAAGATCACCAGCAAGATGTTTACAGAATCCCATCTAGGTCAGCAAAACCTAATCCTTGTGAACCACAGTGGTAAGTAAATTCTAGAAATGAGACCAGGTCAGAAAACTTGACAAAAGGTTTTTGTTTGGCACAGCTGGGTATGTATTAGTAGAGGGTATGGTTTCNAAAGTAAGAAATTTGAAGAAAAAAAAAAAAAGCTGTTGTAAGATAGCAATTGAAAGACTTGCTCAGTTGTTTTAATGCTTTGGCTAAGTGCCTACAAAAATGTTTGTTTTCTTTGCCAGTGTTTATGCTTAATGTCTGTAAGGGAAACTACTGCTCACATTGTCTCTATTAAATGCCACTGAATGGGATTGCTGGTACAGAGTAACCCAGGTATGCCAAGGAAGGTCCAGTAAATACAGTTTAACTTTTCAAAGCAATTTCAGCCTCGCCTCTAGTGAGCACAAACATGTTTGTGGACATAATCACCTGCACACACCTCTGAATTGTTAGTCATGGTCAAGAATCCCAATGATGTGAAACTGTTCAAATTCAGGGAGCAAATAAAGGCAATTCCTACCACAGAGATCATACAACAAGTGGAGCCAAGACAAAAATAG
>VYZU01055386.1:0-12152 GCA_013401355.1 Ceyx cyanopectus
ATCCTGCTCTGGCATGGGGGTTCAAGGACCCTTCCAACCCCTAGAAACCCTAACATTCTATGATTCTAAAAAAAAAAAAAAAAAAANNAAAAAAAAAAAAAAAAAAAAAAAAAAAAAAAAAAAAAAAAAGACATATAAAAGACATATTTTTTATGCCTACATCAGCACAAAAAAAAAAAACCCAACCAAAACAAAAAGCAAACAGTATTTGGTGTATTTGTTTAACTCCATATATTTTTCAATATGAATACATTGCATATTACCTGCATATTCATAAAACCAAGCCAGGCACTTTTTGCTTGAGAAATGTTCCTCTCCACTTATTACTTTACCAGATGCTTGTGATCTGTAATAGCTTATAGAAACACAAGGATGATAACTGTTATTTTAATAGGAGAAATTTAAAATAATTTTACATCAAATTCCAACATTTTTTCATTAGTTCAAATGATGTAGACTGCTCCATGAAGTCAATCTACGCCAGCAATGAAGCCTAATTTGTTAAAGGCTGTCTGTTATCCTATTTCAACACTTGCTGAAACATAGAATTACCTTGAAATGCAACCCTCTCACAGACCATTTTTTTGCAGCTATTATTTTTTCTGAAATGTAAAAGCACTGTTATCTTGGAGATATTAAAGCAAAAAAACCCACACACAGATGGTTAAAATATCACTATTCAGTAATTGAAATGCCTTGTTATCTACTTAGATTTATACAAGCAGGCATGGAAAGTTAGGTCTCTAATAAACAGCATGATATTCAAGAGTGCTGAACATGCACAGATCCCATTTAGGTCAACAGGAGCTGCAGAGTTTGACACATTCAAAAGTCTGGTTATTTATAATTAGGCATACAAATCTGGGAAGAAAAATCACTCAATTTGTTTACATTAAACATGTAACTAAATATCTGTAAATGCTATAGATATTTGGTCCACATACCAGAATAGTAATATGCAATCTTTGGCAAGACACTTCAGAACTTTATTCATTCAGCAACACAGCACATAGAACTTTCTACCCCCTGCATATTCTCTTCATTATGAGACACACAACTGTTTGCCTAGGAAGTTAATTTTGTAATTTATCATTCTTTAAAAGATTACACAGAATAACACATTTCTCCCAGAAAAAAACCCAAACAAACTGACCACAGATAAGCATCTTGTCAGTACAGAGTTGCAGCACCTTTTCTATACACACTCCTTTCAAATACATTACAGACTTTTAGAACAAGCCAAGATTATTTCTAATAATGAGATGAATCTCCTATGTGGCCCTTTAAGCTTCACTGGAAAAGGAAGAGATGCTCTCCAAGATTAAACCTTATGTGCTGAAAGCTCAAATTGAAGACATACTACAGACAAACATGCATTGAATTGACATTATAAACACAACTCACCAGAAACAGAGCCATACTATTGCTAGTTGGTTTTATCTAGTTTAACAAACATTATATATAATACACATTATTAAAGAGTATTACCAAAAATATTAATATATAAGAATGCTATGTCAAAAATGATCCAGGCATCTAACATTTTGTGATCAGCTACAATGAACTGT
The DNA here is from genome assembly GCA_013401355.1 of Ceyx cyanopectus. NCBI lineage: Eukaryota > Metazoa > Chordata > Aves > Coraciiformes > Alcedinidae > Ceyx > Ceyx cyanopectus. Next base: position 1,569 of record VYZU01055386.1, read on the forward strand.
CATTTCCATCGTAATTTTTGCCCAGAGAATATTAATTTCCTGTAGGTTGTTCTTTTTTAATGTTAAAGAAGCTTTCAAAATACATGGGTTTTTTTTAAATTGAAGTTCATAACATTTTGGTCAACTGTGTTCAAGAAAGATGAACTGAAACTGGAACATATGCACAGAAGACGTATGATAAGCAAGAAAACGGAAAGCCGGTATCATTAAAAAAAAGGTGAAAACACACAAGCACTCACTCCAAATACACTATGGGGTCAGAACCATGATGGAGGAACCTTAAATAAAGGATAACGCCAGCACAAGAACGATTATTAATTGGTTATGAATAAATGTAGACTGAAATTAAAATACTATTAATGACTGAAGAAAGCAAGTTCTGGAACAGCTATCCAAAAAGAAGAGTCGTAACAAACTAGAAGCCTGCATACTTCTACACTTATGCTTGATCAACCTATGAGAAAGGCCATATGCCACAGTTTCTTGCAATAGCTATTCCCGTAGCATTGATTTTGTAACTTGTTTGTATTCTTATGTCCTCAGGATGTTTGTCATAACTACTCGTTTACTGACATAACACGACTGAACAAGTTGTAATAGATGAAGGCAGAATACAGTTACTTTAGGGAAGCCACACTGGAAGCTCCTGTCACACCATACTTAATGGTTTATCATTCTAAGGGTAGCTTTCAGTATCACAGCATAAGTGGTCCTTTTATGGTACTTAATGAACTTCAGACTCGTGTATTTATTAGAAATAGTTTGCCTGATTTTGAAGTATCCTGACCCCTCCTTCCATTTCACTGGAAAAAAAAAAAGAAAAAAAAAAAGGGAGACAATTTAAGGTAGACACTTCGTATCGACAACCTTAAAGTGAAAAGATCTGCCTGCTCCAGGCAAAAGGTTAGAGTCAACACGGGGACAAATGCCGGAATCGGCCCTACTGGTACAATGACGGCAAAACCACTTAGGGAACGAGGGCAGACCCGTTGCGTTTCTCCCTGAGCGTGAAGCCAACCGCGGCTGCTGCAGCCCGCACCAGCACACCCTACAGTCGGGACGCGCTCAGCGGTCAAGCACAGGCCCACAGGCAGCACCGGCGCACCTCGCGGAGCCGGCTGGGCCCCACACCACCTCACCGTGCCCACCGATCCCGGTGCGAGGCCCGGGAACCCCGGGCCCCGAAGCCGCCGAACAAAGGGATGCCACAGCCCTGAGGCACGCGGTGCGGAACAGACACATGCCTGAGTCGCCATGGCCCCCGCCAGCGGAGGAGATGCCCAACCCCCGCGGCCGCTCGCCCGCGACCTGACAGCAACAGCAGCCGCCGCGGGTCCCGCAAGCCACGGCTGGCCGAGCGGCGCCGCGGCGCACACGGTACCTGCCGAGTTTACATTTCTTGAGGCCGGTGTCGTCTGTCGCCGCTGCAGCCGCTGACCCCGAGGACTTCCTCTTCTTCTTCACCGGCATCGTCCTGCCTCGGGGCAGGGGCCGCCCCGCTGCCGGGACCCGCAGCCGAGGGCCCCCCCCGGTCTCACTGCCCCCGCGGCCGCCGCCGCCGTCGCCTTCTGAGACGAGCGGTGAGAAGATGAGAGGCACCCCGTCCCGCCCTGCACCTCCTCACCCTCGGCCTCTGCACCGGTCCCAGAAGGGGGTGTTGCACCCTGGGTGGGAGCGGGGAACTAGGCGGTGACGGCTGCTCAGAGAGCGGCGAGCGACCCGGACATAGACACCGTTGAGCAGGAAGTGGCATAGCCTCGGGGGCGGGTCCGCGGCCCCTCCTTAAAAGGGCGGAGCTAGAGGCGCTCTCCTCTGGCCGTGAGGTATCGCCCAGCACTCGGTCACCTCCGCGGGGCGGGGCGGGGCAGGGCGGTAGCGAGCTGCTGGTTGGTGACGAGCTGTCGAGGGTCTGCCGGTCAACCGACCTCTTGGCGCTATTTGGTCGAGGGAGTGGGTCTAAGGGTGGCCAACGGGGGCCGGGGGTGGGAGACTTTTTTTCCTCTTGGTTTGAGTACGGGGCTGGAGGCGGTGTCTAAGTGCTGAACGAGGAGCCGGGAGCTAAAACTTGCACCGGCCGGCAAAGCCCCTGGAAACCACAAGCATCAGCCAGCTCGCTGCCGAGCTCCTGCCGCGAAGCGTAGCTGCGATCGCGCTTTATCGCCAATCGGATGTATTTACTCTCTAGTACTGCTTCTTGTGGCTGCTGCACACTCATCATAGCCGTTGTCACACACAACCGCCCCCAGACCCCGGAGACCGGCCTATCTCGAGAAGCCAGGGGCTGCGGGGAAGGCAGTCCTGATGTGGGGCAGTATCGCCATTGGGACTACGCTTCGCCGCGACTCGTTCCTGTTGCCGCGGGACGGTGTAGGGAGGCCCCGAGCGCTCGCCCGCCGCTTCTTGGTACTGGGCCCGCAGCCCGGGCAGCGGACTCTCTCCCCCTGGTGGCACCGAAGCGGTGCAAGCCCGGGAACCACTGGTTCATTAGCGGGAAATCATCAGTAACGGCGGGTGAGACACACGTGACGTAAAGAGTGAAGCACTCCAAGTAGCGCGGTGCTTATGACACCGTAACGTGGCTGCGAGCAGGAGAGATGCCTCAGCGACTCCAAGGGGGAAGCCATGGAGCTGTCGGGAACACCGCCGGGCGCAGCCAAGCTCCGGACACAGAAGAAAACCGCGGCTCACAGCAGAAACGCGACCCCTAAGCCTCGCCCCTCCCCCCCTCAGCCTGGCGCGCTTGCCGATTACCGAGCGTGTCGAGCGCCGCCTTTATCGCGGCCGGCGGAAGCTGTGCGGCGGTTGCCCGTCGTCACCCGCACTAAGCTCACAAGCGTTTTTAGTCCCCATAGTGACGGTTCCCGGCTTCGCGAAGACGCCAGGAGGTCTCGGGCCTCTCCCTGCACCTCGGTGTGAGCCGCCAGCTTTCCAGCCGTCCGCCCTTGGGGTCTTCTCCCGTCGGCCCTCCACGTACTCCTGTGGCGTTGATTGTGCCTGGCGGGGCTGCGTCCTGCCAGCATGGCCCTGGAGGTGGACAAGAGGAAGCGCTTTATTTCAGCCACGGCTGCTAACTACTTCGGACTGGATCCGGCTTCGGGGCCTGATGCTCTGGCCTCGGGGCTCCATTCCCGACCGGAGCTGACCAACTTCCTCGAGGACGGCAGTGAGTTCCTGCTCGTTGTGCAGTACTCGGGAACCCAGCTCACTGCATCCAACAAGGTACGGCAGTGTCCAGCCGAGTCTGTGGACCATTAACTTACCTCCTGGTGTAATGGTCTGTGTAATCTGTGACGTATAGTACATGCTATATTCATGCTGGAATGAACATCTATATGCACCAGTTTTTGGGGTGTGCTGCTGAGCCACTGTCTAATTAAAGCTACTGTCAGCAGCTGTGGAAGATCAGATGTGTATCTGGGATATAAGGTTTACCTGTTGTCTCGGTGAAAAGGTGCCTGTAGGCTAAAGATTTAATAAGAACGTAAAACTGATACTATCTGTCACGATCCGATATTGGGATACGTGGCAATTTTTATGAAAGATTTAAAGGTGATCCCCAAATGGTGAAATTAAGACGCAAACGAGGTCAGATGCCACATGAAGTTTTATTAGAGTAGCATAGCAAAGTTTCTAAAGCAGACAGGACAGGGAGAAAACTAGAAACAGAAAAGAAAGGAGAAAGCAGAGGACAGCAAGCAATAGAATAGTCACCACCACGGTCCAGACAACGATGTCAGTGGGGCAGAGAGCTTCTTTTTTTGTCCAGGAAAATGCTTCTTCCTTCCCATAGTGTCCCAGATTTTAATATGGTTCTTGCCCACTACACCCCCACTTCTCTCCCTGTGCAGATGAGGAATTCCTTCTGTCTTCTCTGTACTCCTCCAAGAGATAAGGGACAGGGGTATAGGGTAGATAACAGAGTCCTTAGTTTTGCTAATTGGTGAGATCACCCATCGTAAATTGGGGGATTCAGACACCTCAGGCTAATTTATTGCAGGAGGATCGGTAGACTTAGAGGACACTTCACTCCCAGTGCAAGCTACAGACCTCCCCCATCTCCAGTCTCAGGCACATTTTGGCAGGGTAGGGGGCGGGGGTCTCAAGACAAACAACAGATGTCTTGAGTGACTCAACTTCTTGGATTGTTTGAGACAAACACTATCATGTCCTGCATGTCACACTATCCAATAAAATTGAAAGCTCTTCTTATTAGCCCTCTGTTTCTTTTAACAGAAAAAAATATTCACAGATGTCTACAGTTGCACAAAATCAGGGATTTAAGTTAAGAGTACCTTTTTGGTTTTGCTTTATAAAATGCTTAATAATATTAGCCTGTTTTATGAATTATCCTTGGCTACAAGTAGTTTCAATAAGTGATTATATGACAATTTTTGGAGCTTTATCCTTAAGTTGGACTGTGAGAGAACAAGAGTCATGTTACAACTTGTTATCCTTATGATAAAGATGCATGCCTTTTTCAGACCTTGAAAAATCTAAGATTTGCAATAGCTTTTTATTTGTCTATTTAAGTAGTATTTACAGACTCAGGATAAAAATACTGAATAATATATTTTAATAATATTATAATATGTTGTGTATTATGTATGTAATATATTGTGTAGCATAAAAAAGCAGTAAAAAAGACAAACTTCATGTTTAGCTTTCTTGAGGCACAAGGTGGAGTTTCTGGTTTGTGTCCAGAAAGTAGTAAGTGGTGTTTTCAAAATGAAAATAGTGTAATTAAGGTATTTCCAGGTATGTTGTGATGAAAAGGGCATTACGTATTTGATATTGGAATTCAGATTCCTATGGACTAGAGAATTAACATTATGTTTTTGTCTTCTGTGCAAATCAGATACTACCAGAATATTATCAGAGTCCACAGACAAAGTAATATGGTATTTTATATATTTTTTTTCTTGATGTAAATAACTTGTGTAGATGATGTAGCAAATTTAGTATAATATGCATTCAGTGACAGTTTTCTAAACAAATCTTCTTGGTTGTTACAGATTGAAGCTACTGATTCAAAGAATAATGTGTTGGTGTTCTTTAAGCTGCGACCAGATGTAATTACAGAAGAGAATATTCATAGTAATATTCTTGTGTCATCTATGTTAGATTCACCAATTAACACACTTTATCAAGCTGTACGTCAAGTTTTTGCACCAGTATTACTGAAGGTGAGTAATATACCCATTTAAATGTTCTGCAGATTTATCTTGAAACATGGAAACCCCATAGAATGTTAAGTGTTCAGAGATAACTATTTAATGTTTTAAAAAGAAAAAGTTTAAATAATGGATATTAGTTCTAATTTTTAAGTTAAAGAAGGTATTTCACCTTCCACCTGTAAGGATGAGAGGAGGCTTCTGGTCATACATATGCCTGACTAGAGAGATGAAACACATTGAGCAGTGGTTGTTGATGGAGGCAACAGCTCCTTACCTCCTTTCCACCAATAGTTTTTGTGTTCTTTCATTACTTTAGATATTCTTATATTTTCTACTAAATGCATGGGCAAACTGTAGTTCTTTAATATGTGGTATATAGATGTTCTAGACTCCAGATTAATTTATACTGTTGCAGTTTTCTGGTTCAGTTTATACTGCTGCTTTTCCTTGACTTTAAGAAAAATAAATTATTACACATTCCCACTGTGTTGTTGGTTACTGATATTAATCCAAATAATATATTTTTTTTAAGATTAATGGGAGGAAAATAGTAAATTTTCTACCACAAGTTGCAATTAAAAAAAAATAAATCATTGCAGGATGAGAGATGGAGTAAAACATTTGATCCCAAACTCCAGAAACTTTTAAGTGAACTCGAAGCTGGCTTGAGCACTGTTCTCAGACGATCAGATCCTAATTACAGAGGAACAAAATTCAGTGAAGATGATGTGCAAGGTTTGTTTTGCCGTTATGTCATTTACACTTAATTTTTAGTAGATTGGAATTAGTGTTGATAACTCTGGTCTCATGGTATGAACTTGATACTACATTTAGTCAGGGCCAGAAGTGGAAAGATAATTACATAACCATACAGTATAAATTCGCTTTACAAAGTATATTTTGACTGAAAATATTTTGTGACAATTTCTGTATTTCCTATTTAAGCATTTTCCATTGTTGTTTGCAGCTATTCTTACACCAACAGATGAATTTCAGTTCTGGATAGAATGTGCTCACCATGGAAGTAAATGGTGTAGTAAAGAGAGAGCTTCTCATTTTAAAGACCTGTTTGAGGACATTGCAAAAGTACGTTTTCTTTTGTGTGATCAGTGATATATTTGTAGACTGAATAAAAAACACTCCATGAAAATCATGACAATATATGTACAGTCTTTTCAAATCCATGAATATGTAACTATTTAGTTTTTTTATTCTTAGGGAAAATACTGCTTTAAAGGACAGTCATGTAGGTTCTATGAGCAGCTGTAGAAATATAACAGATGGCTATAGTTTATGAACTATAAATTGACTCCTGAAATTATAGAAAGGAAAACTGACAGTACAGATGATAGTACTAAATGATATAGTGCAAAATTTTTGTTACCCGAGAAGTGCTTGATTGGACAGTGCTTTGTATGTCAGTGCATTCTTCACATAAGTAAACTTAACGCAAATGCTTTTTTTTTTTTTTGAGAGAGGATTATGCCATATTCTGTTAAGCAATAAAACCTGGAAATGTGCCAGCTTCCAAAAAGTACAGATGTTGCTACAATACCAGTTGTATTTTTTTCTAGGATTATTACATTTTGGATAGTCTCTCATTATTTGAAGTTGTGGATTTGGTAGAGACTACCAAGGATACTGTGGATGGTGTGTGGAGACAAACAGAACATGATCCTTATCCACAGCCACGCATGAAAAATCTTTTGGATGTAATAGGTAAACCTTTATGCAATCTTTATTAAATGAACAGCTGAGAAAAAGTAAAATGAATCTTTGAGCAGAGATATTCTTCTACTTAAAGGTACCAGTGATAGCCTGCAGCAATAAAGTGCATTGTTCTTCATGATCCATTAATATAATTTGCATTATAGTATCCAGTGTAGTATCCAATATAGTATCCGTTCTGGTTCTGATAGATGCCTTCATATATGCTCGCTAAGGTGATATATAATTGTAAGATGTAGTTGGATACCTTTCTGTCTGTGAACTGGATTTGTCTTGCTTCTGTTTGACTCCTTGCCTTTCTCTCAGTGAACATTTATTTAGATAATCCCCCATTTGAAGGTTGATACTGTGTCTGGAGGTGAGAGCAGGACATGCTGAAAGTTTGCTGCTTTCATTCTCTTGGCAGCAATGCTATGTTCTGGGACATAACACTGAGTTTGTCTTCTGCTGTCAGATGTGTGTATGCATGAGGGGAACAATTGCTGGGGGCAGCCAGTTACTGCCATTACTGCTGATAGACAGATGCTTTATGGATTCCAGAATCTGATGTTAGACCAACCTCTGTTTAACTTGGAGATATGTATTATTGAATCTGAAAAAAAAATAATGTTACTGATGCATTTGTGTGGTTTGAAAGCAAGACATTCCACTAGTTTTTTAAACAAGTGATTGGAACGGGATGCAGTATTTAAAGGAATTATTTTAAGTAAACATATAACATATTGCTTTTGTATACTCTTCTTTTTTTGTGTGTGTGTTTTAGGTGGCTCGCTAGGTAGATATGTTCAGAGAAAATTAGCAGCTTTGAATCTGTGGGAGGATACTTTTCACAGTGTTAAAGAAAATGTAAAGGCTGGCATCTTGATTTGTGAGCAGTGGGTGTCAGCTTGTGAGTACCTAACGGGACAGCTGTGGCAACGTTGTAGTCTACATCCATGGAAAAATGAGAAATATTTCCCTGAATCATTAGCCAAACTTGGAAAACGTCTTGAGGAGGTAGAGATTTGAATGATACACATTTATTTCATTAGACACAGAATTAAACAACATGGTTTTAAATTAAAAAAGGGAATTACACTTTTTATAGCCTTTTCAGCATCAGATAGCATTCCATAATCTGTGTTTGCCTGACCCTTTTAAAAGTTTCTTGTAAAAAAGAAGATGGATAGGATGTGCTGCTTGTGCGTGTTGCTTATAAATGTAAATTTTATGTAAAAATATGTTGGATATCTAAAATATTTTTCCCCTCTTACAGGTGCTAACTGTTAGAACATTGCATGAAAAACTTACAGTCTTTTTGCCAGATGAAGAACAAAGTGCTTTACATCTTGTCCAAGTGTTTGAACCCTTTGCTGGCCTAAATCCTGTACACTATAATCCTTACACAGAGGTATAGTGCTTATTTTTAATTTATTCACATTCTTTCTGTGTCTTTTTATGCTACACAAGGATAGTCCTAAACTAATATGTGAACTCATCATTTCTAGCCTTTATGGAAGGCAGCAGTCGCTCAGTATGAAAGAATTATTGCACCAGCGGAACAAAAAATTGCAAGCAAATTGAAAAAACAAATTTCAGAAATTCAGGACAGTCCTCAGCAGGTATGGGTATTTTTGTAGTCTGAAAACTTTCCTAAAGAGAAATTTATTGAATTCTTTAGTAGTCAGTTTAAAGCACAAGAATAAGTACTTAGAGTGAAAGACAGAGCTTCTGAACAACACTAATAATTAGTGTCTGAATATGTTTTTGTTTAAACTTCATATTCCAGCTTCTTCAAATATTTCAGAAGTACAAGGAACTGATAAAACATCCAAATATAAGCAAAGAATTGCTGTTTGAAAGGGAAACATTCCTAGCAAGACTTGAAGATTATATCAGAGGTAAAAATGTATTTAGAGGAATTTGTTTGTGGTTATCCTTTTTTTTTTTTTTGAGAGAGGATTATGCCATATTCTGTTAAGCAATAAAACCTGGAAATGTGCCAGCTTCCAAAAAGTACAGATGTTGCTACAATACCAGTTGTATTTTTTTCTAGGATTATTACAATTTGGATAGTCTCTCATTATTTGAAGTTGTGGATTTGGTAGAGACTACCAAGGATACTGTGGATGGTGTGTGGAGACAAACAGAACATGATCCTTATCCACAGCCACGCATGAAAAATCTTTTGGATGTAATAGGTAAACCTTTATGCAATCTTTATTAAATGAACAGCTGAGAAAAAGTAAAATGAATCTTTGAGCAGAGATATTCTTCTACTTAAAGGTACCAGTGATAGCCTGCAGCAATAAAGTGCATTGTTCTTCATGATCCATTAATATAATTTGCATTATAGTATCCAGTGTAGTATCCAATATAGTATCCGTTCTGGTTCTGATAGATGCCTTCATATATGCTCGCTAAGGTGATATATAATTGTAAGATGTAGTTGGATACCTTTCTGTCTGTGAACTGGATTTGTCTTGCTTCTGTTTGACTCCTTGCCTTTCTCTCAGTGAACATTTATTTAGATAATCCCCCATTTGAAGGTTGATACTGTGTCTGGAGGTGAGAGCAGGACATGCTGAAAGTTTGCTGCTTTCATTCTCTTGGCAGCAATGCTATGTTCTGGGACATAACACTGAGTTTGTCTTCTGCTGTCAGATGTGTGTATGCATGAGGGGAACAATTGCTGGGGGCAGCCAGTTACTGCCATTACTGCTGATAGACAGATGCTTTATGGATTCCAGAATCTGATGTTAGACCAACCTCTGTTTAACTTGGAGATATGTATTATTGAATCTGAAAAAAAAATAATGTTACTGATGCATTTGTGTGGTTTGAAAGCAAGACATTCCACTAGTTTTTTAAACAAGTGATTGGAACGGGATGCAGTATTTAAAGGAATTATTTTAAGTAAACATATAACATATTGCTTTTGTATACTCTTCTTTTTTTGTGTGTGTGTTTTAGGTGGCTCGCTAGGTAGATATGTTCAGAGAAAATTAGCAGCTTTGAATCTGTGGGAGGATACTTTTCACAGTGTTAAAGAAAATGTAAAGGCTGGCATCTTGATTTGTGAGCAGTGGGTGTCAGCTTGTGAGTACCTAACGGGACAGCTGTGGCAACGTTGTAGTCTACATCCATGGAAAAATGAGAAATATTTCCCTGAATCATTAGCCAAACTTGGAAAACGTCTTGAGGAGGTAGAGATTTGAATGATACACATTTATTTCATTAGACACAGAATTAAACAACATGGTTTTAAATTAAAAAAGGGAATTACACTTTTTATAGCCTTTTCAGCATCAGATAGCATTCCATAATCTGTGTTTGCCTGACCCTTTTAAAAGTTTCTTGTAAAAAAGAAGATGGATAGGATGTGCTGCTTGTGCGTGTTGCTTATAAATGTAAATTTTATGTAAAAATATGTTGGATATCTAAAATATTTTTCCCCTCTTACAGGTGCTAACTGTTAGAACATTGCATGAAAAACTTACAGTCTTTTTGCCAGATGAAGAACAAAGTGCTTTACATCTTGTCCAAGTGTTTGAACCCTTTGCTGGCCTAAATCCTGTACACTATAATCCTTACACAGAGGTATAGTGCTTATTTTTAATTTATTCACATTCTTTCTGTGTCTTTTTATGCTACACAAGGATAGTCCTAAACTAATATGTGAACTCATCATTTCTAGCCTTTA
>VYZU01055387.1:10168-92260 GCA_013401355.1 Ceyx cyanopectus
CCACTTCCCAATCCACCTTATTACACCATAACTAAACCCACACTTCTCAAGCTTGGCTGTGAGGATCCCATGGGAGACAGTATCAAAAGCCTTGCTGAAGTCAAGTTATATCACATCCACTGCACTACCCTCGTCTAACCATCTACTGATATCCTCATAAAAGGTTATTAAATTAGACAAGCATGATTTCCCCTTACGGAATCCATGTTGACTGTTTGTGAGAAGCCTCCTTTCCTCCAGATGCCTAGAGATGGCATTGAGGACAAGTTGTTCCATCACCTTTCCAGGGATGGAGGTGAGGCTGACGGGCCTGTAGTTACCCGGGTCCTTTTTTTTGCCCTTTGTAACAGTAGTAAGCAGTCACCTGCCCTGGTACTGCACTGTGGAGTCAAAAAGCAGTGGGGCTTGTTCCTTTGGGTTGTTTTGAAGCTGGGCTGTGTCCAAAATTAAAATGTATGAGCCCTGCTTGAAAACTGAGTACCCCAGGAGCTCCCCTGACCTTGCTGCCTGTGCATGAGTGGTGTCATATGTATGAGTTTCAGGTGCTACTGTGATTTGTGATGCTAATATGATGTGAGCAGTGGTTCTGGTAGTACTTAATCTCTGGTTTAGTTCCTTTCTGTCAGGAGAAATGTCATATGCCCATTAGCAGTGAAACAGGTCTTGTTCTTGTCCCTGCTGTGTACATCTTGTACATCCTGCTGCTAATCTCTTGGCTCGTTTCAGAGTTGTTCATCTTACCACCCATCCTGCTGAGTGTATTTTTCATGGGAATCTCTAAACCCAGTGCTTCTCTGAAGAGCACAGCAGTCTCCCAGTTGTTAGGTGTCTGGGAAGCCTGTGGCCATACATGGCTCTTGAGACAAATCCAATGTATCCAGGCAGGAATAGAATTGAGAAGTTCAATTGCTGGCTTTTTTCACAAGTGAAAAAATGGTGTATCAAATGAGGTGAGCAGCTTGTCTAGCTGGTATCTTCTTTAGAATCTGGCTGCAGCAGGATTTGAGTGAGGAAGGGAGAGTTCAGATTCAAATAAACTTCAAATATTACTTCACCACTCATAGCCTTTTGGAAGTCAGTGGCTTGGTGAGCTCAAAAGCCAAAGTGTTTTATCTTTGTGTTCAAAAGTAGCTAATGAGAGTGCTTTGTTGAAGCAACATGGTTTGATAGCCTTCAAATTCATGTCTGCAATAATGCTGCAAGGCTTTTCTTTTGAAGGGAAGAATGGTTTTATTGTTAAAGTCTTTGCCTTCTAGCTTTATTAGGTTATTGAGGACTAGTAAGCAACTAGCTGTGAAATGGAGAATCCTATTATTAATTTTAAAAATGCATAGCATTTAGTAAGATAACTGGTATGTAAACAGGTGGTGCTTGATCTCACACTGAATCCTAACTCCATTGCTTATAAACAAGTTTAGAAAAAATAACATTAAACTGTAATAAATAGACCTTGAATACAGCATTGGATAAACTATCAAATGCTAGAGAAAAAAAAAAATAAATCTTGCTACTGCAACCAGAAACTGGTTTAAAAAATAATATTCAGCTGTCTTAGAATGCTTCTGAAGGCTTTTGAATGTAGTTTAGTAACACTTGTCTCCTAACACACCTGATGAAGTCCCTCCCATAAGATTCTGTAAATACTGGTGGAGTCTCTCTGTAGAAATGTGAGGTGCCTTTGACTGAGGAGTTTGTTTAGCTTCTTTACCTTAGTGTGAGCAATGACAGAAAGGGAAAACCCAAACTGTGAGCTAATAAATGTAGCACAGCAGTTAATAAACTGCATCCCTGCAGCGTTTTGCAGTTTTTCTCTCCACTGCCATATGTGTCTCCTAACAGTCTTAGAAGCCTCAGGCTGGGTTCCTTGAACGTGTGAAATGCTGCTTTCCTGCCCACTCCCAGGCATTTTAAATCTGTCTGGCATGACACTAGACTTGCACAATGCTCGAGGGTTGCAGAAGACTCAGTTGACTTCTGGAGTTGATAAATACTTGGAACAGTGATCAAGCAGTGTCCTAATTAGGCAGATAAATGACACATCTAAACCTTTGTGTGGAGCATTGCCACCTTTGTTCTGTGTTGCTACACAGCTATTAATATGTGCTGCTTTCAGAACAATGACTGGCCAGCAGGACCAAAGGGGGAAGTCCAGCTGTGTTGCTGGTATCACTGTGCTAGAAACAGCAGAGGTGATGTCTGGTGGCAGTCATAGTGTACATCCAGGTGTATCAAAGATCAGCTTCACAACTTAGTGTGACATTTATAGTCTGAATTTAAGGGATCAGTTTGCTGGTTGTAACAAGCACATTGTCTGCAAATGACTGGCAACCAAAGATTAGATGGGGATAGAAGTGTTTTTTCTTTCACATGGCATTGCATTTTTACTGTTGATAACCACTGTGAATGCACTGAAGCTCGAAACACAACTTGAAGCACAGTGATAATGGAGTCATCAGTAATGGTGGGCAAATAAATGTGGGCTTATTTGTGAGCACTTCAAAATACAGGCTTATTTTTCTTGGCAGATGATGAATGTATGTCTGTTTTGGGAATGTAGGAGTGTTTTTGAGCCATGTAGCATTGGTTTCAGCTGATGGTTGGCAGATCCTTAGTTCATTTGCCCACTAGAATGGGAGTAATTCTCTAATTTCATAGTGCTATATAAATATTTTTCCTTGTTGAGAACTTTCACCTCGTCTGATCCTCCTGACAGCAGAATCTTGTTTAAAGTCCAGAACGTGAATTACACAACTCTGCCCCAGTCCCCTAATTTTTCATAGGGTCACCTCTTCTCACAGATGACATCAAAAGTTAATTTTAAGGTGTTGTCAGGCTGATAAGAGTGTCATATAAATGCCAAATAAGTTCACAGAATATCAAGTGGACTAATGTCTATCACATGCTGCTGTTGTAGTTCCTCAAGGTAACTCATTTCAGAGGCTTTTCCTTGAACAAGTCACTGCTCTGGGGCTTGTGTTCAGTTCACCTACCCACACATGGAAAGGAAAGAGCTTACAAAGAAGAAAGATCTTCTCTGTCCAGCTGTGAATAACACTTGGTTCGAATCTAAGAAGCTTCATCCTTCCTCCCTCTGAGGATTGGGGAGATCTGCTGCATACTTCATGTTTGCTGAACCCTTTGCTGCTCTGACAAAGGACTGGGCTGTGTAGATGGGGACTTGCAATTGCTGCACCTGCCCTGTGTGTTTGTTGATGGGAAAGGAGGCAGAGCTTTGCTATTAGAAATAAATATAACAGGGTTTGGGGCTTTTTTGTGTATGTTTGGTTTTTTTTTGGTCTTGTTCCCTTAAATTCCCCATTCCCTTAAATGGCTTCCTAAGAACCCACTGGTAGTTTACAGTAGGAACTATCAGTGCTACTTCAAAGCTGTGGTGTAAATGACTCCTTACTGCAGTAACTTCACTTAGATGTACTATCTACAGAAAACCTTTCTGATTTAGCCTGCTCATCCTACCAACCATCAGCATTTTTAATGTCCCTGTGAAACAGGAGTCCTGGGTCCCAGTGCTACTACAGGCTGACAAGTTAGTATTGTTTCAGAGTAGCAAGGGATTGGTCCCATTTGTTTCCAAGAATGCTGAAAAGTACATTATTTTCTATAATTTTTTTTTATAAAGTGCTTCTGTCCAAACAAGCAGTTGAGTATGTGAGTGCATCTGTTCATGCTGTTGTTCCTGCTTCCTCCACCATGAGACTGTATCACACAATGCCCTGATGAACCCTGGTTTTCAGCTATATTTATTAACTTTCCCACAGTTGGCTTGTCATTTAGTAGTTGCATCATGTGCTGTTGGCAAAATAATTGGCTTGTGGTATTAAACTTGCTGGCTTGAATGTTTGGAAGCTGCACAGCTTGTTTTGCTTTCCTATGTTGATTGCAGAATTCTGAAATAAGCACCCTGACAGGGCCTGTGCATCAGCTGGTTAAAAGGGCAAAATCCCATGGTTACTCCTAAAGTTTAACTTAACCTGGTGAACCAGAGCTTCTGTCTAGTTAGTGACCAGTGTCATGTTAAGAAAAGAGCTGGAAAGGGGATAAAAGGGAAGAGAACTTGAAGATGCATCAGAATTCTGCCAGCAGAGTGTCAAAAAGATATATTTTCCCTTTCCTAATGGGAATAACTCAGTACTTCTCTAGTAGGGAGGTTTTATCAATCAGAAGTGCTGATGTTATCTCAACTTACAAAATAGTCTGAAGAAGCAGCCTTCTGCCTTTGCAGTTCCATCTTCCACATTATATAACAGATACTTTTGCAAAAGCACCTTAGGGCATCTCCTTGCAGTTCCTCTGCTCTTCCCAAATACTTACTTCCCACTCAAGGAGCCTCAAATCAGTTGTTGCATATTTCCAAGTAGCACAGTTTGTATTTCTCTGATTCTTTCCCAGACAAAACTATGTGTCTGCTAAATTAGGGTTGTTTGTTGTTGGGTATGGGATTTTATTTTTATTTTAAAATGAGGAAAACAGCCTCAGGCAGTTTTGCCTTATTCTTCAGAACACATTTTCTGTTAAGCAGTATGGCTTCACCCAGACATAGGTTGAAAACAAGAGACAGCAAAGCACAGCTATTAGCTATGCATAACTATCTTCTTTTTTTAACAAACATAACAGCAGCTAATGGCTTGTGTTTATAATCTCTGAGCTGCTAGTGTGGTATCCTAGCTGAGCAGACTTAATGTGGATGTTTTTGCAATTAGCACTGCAGGAACAGAATGTTGGAAAGTGGTGTAGTTTTCCTTCATCTGCTAGTTTGTTAAGAGTAGTTCACTTAAAACTTTTACATTGGACCTCTGTTTGGATGACTGTGAAGGGAGAAGTGTGGAATAGTTCATAAAACAGCAAACACTGGTACAAAAATATACTTGGCTGCAGTTTAAAGGTAATTACGTTGTATAACTTGCTGTAAAATAAGAAATCTCCTAAATTTTAAAGGCTAAGGCGTGTAATGGAATGTAAATTTTCTGCCCATAAATGGTCTTAACTTACAAGGATGTTTCTTTTTTTCCTAATAGAAATACCCTGTGTCAAGAATAACCTACTGCAGTCAAGGTGATTATGTTGCCATTCTGTGTGACCGGTAAGAATAAATGGAATATTGGGTAAAATCATCACAGCTCCTGCAGAGGCAAGAGCAGCTTTCCCTGTTGGCTGTCCCCCAGCCTGCAGTGCTTGGTGATGTGGATTTCTGAGGGTCCCAGACATGCCTGTGACCCTGCAGGGATGCTCTGAGTCCTTGTTGTGCTTGGGCTGAGAGTGATGGTTACCTGACTTCGTTTTTTGGTTTGTGATGCCTTTCCCTCATAGGAGAAAACACAGTGCTGGGATGAGTGAGAGCTCTGCTCAGTGCTTAGGATGTCTCCATCAATTGCTGTGCCTGATCCATGTGGTTTGGGTCCTCAGGGTGTTGTGGCAACAGAGCAGCCAAACTTCTATTTCTGTATTCTGCTCCTGTTAACGAGTTCAGCTGTTGTGTTCAGAACTGCAGCATTACTTCAGGTTAACACTGTGAAGAGACTCCATTGGCTTCTGGTTTCAAACATACACATTTGCATAAAGAGAGAGCACTTGGCAGCTAAATGGCCAAAGTCCTGAGGAACTGGACAAATCTGACCAGCAGGGGAATGTCTTGTGAAAGGATGGACAACCCATCTTCCCCTCTCGTTCAGCAGCACAGATCTTCCTCACTAAAGCTTGCCAACAGGAAAGGGACAGATTGATCTGTCCCCTTGAGGGACTTGCAGCCTTAGCTGCTTCCCATCACACCTTCTGCACCCAAACTGGCCCTGGAAGGGAAGGTCGTTTTGGCCAGAGACTGTGCCTGTGTCACTCAGCCCAGGGGCTGTGCTCTGTGTCAGGCTTTTACTGCCAGCTCCCCAGCCCAGTGTCTGTGAATACAGCTGTCATGTAGACGTGTAGCTGACCTCAGGAGGGAGCTAAGGTGTCCTGCCTGGAACAGTCAGGAACTGTCTGAGGAGGGTTAGGAAGAAATGCACAAAGAGGCTGTGGCTGTTAGAGGAGTGAGTGCTGTTGGGAGAGGTGGAGATGAGTGCAGTGCCAGTGTTCTAGAGCTGTGTCAGACTTTCCTGTCCTGCTTATTCACCCCTCTCCTCACCAGCATGTAATTCCTTTCCTCTTTTATTTTGACTGGTGCTCAGCTGCATGTTCCCTAAGGTGAATAAGCCCTGTAGGCCAGTGTGCTTTGATGCAAGACTTCTTATATAAATCCTTAATAATCCTTATTAAATTCTCCCTAGCACCTTTTCTTTTAAAGAAAAGGCAATGTTGGCTGCTTTTTTCATGTAGCACTTGAAAAGCCATTTGGCAGGTTAAGTATTTGCAGCTCCTGCTTCAGAGAAGCAAATGGCACTTGCTAGTGTATTTTTTGCAATTCCTAATGACTTCGTTTTGGCTCCATTAGGGACAAAGAGTGGGTGTTTGTAGTTTGCTGTACAAGTGATGGATGTAGGTGGATTTGGTAATAATGGTAATTAAGTTTTTCCTCTCTAAAGTGTTTCCACAGTCTACATCTTCCAGCTTGATGCCACTGCTCTGCAGCTAGTGCACAGGCAGCAGATCTCACTGCAGCACAACGTCTGGGACATTGCATTTGAACAAACAGGAGACCTGTGGATTTTGGAGGAAGACAGGGAAGCTCCTCTGCAATTGTACAGACCATGTGATGGACAGTGGAAGGTAGACATTTCTGTTATGCTCACATCCTGAAGGCTTTGTGTTGTCTTGAAGCCATAACGAAAAATGAAGGAAATTATGTTCCATGAAAGCTAAAAGGCACTGTTGTCTTATTCCTGAGACTGAATACAAGTCACAGATACACATCTCATTCAGTTTCTCTCGCCTGTGTGTAACACAGAGCTGCTGAGAGCTTCTAACAAATTCCAGTCTCCAGTAAAGGAACATCTGGCACAGCTCAGGCAGAGCAGTTGTCAGCCATTCTACTCAGTACTTTAAACCATTGCCTGTGCTTTCTGGGCTACACTTGATTGTTTAAAAGAACCCCAAAACCTACAAAACATCAAAATCTCTCTGTGGTTTGCTCAGGAATGCTTTTCATAGTCTTCCCTGAGCCTGCCTCTGAGGAATCCTTTGAGGGACAAGGCATTCTGGCAACATTAAGGGATTATTTTGAGAACAGGGAGTCCAAAACCAGGGATGTGCTATCAAGTTCTCTGTAACATCCTGTTAAACAACTGGAAATGTGCTTGGCATGTGCTTAAGTCCCCAGCTAATTATGGTATAGTTGTGAAGTAGATTTAAGTGAAATTTCTTTGACCCTTAGGTGTTCCCTGTGATACTCCTTTTTCTCACAGATTAGTATGTGGGAATCTGTTTTCTTTTCCTTCAAGCTTCGGAGCTTCCCCAGCAGAACACATGACCTCAGTCCACGTTTCTATAACAGTACTGGAAAAAAGGAGCCTAAAGGATGTCATGGCAGGCTTACACTCACTCTCCTTTCACTGTGCTCATCTGAGAGCTTTTTATAAAGTGTGTCATAAAACATTTGTTTATTATTCCCAGAGTATCATGCAGTGTTCCATTTTTTCCCAGACTGTATCTGATGACAAAGGATTACAGAAGATGTCAAAATACATTAAAGACAACTGGACAGTGTTTGAAGGTGAGAAATTTGGCCTAAAACCCCAGGAAATGCAATTTTTATAGCTAAAGTGCAAGATTTAGGAGCAATACCTGAGTTCAAGTCAGTTCAGCTGGCTGTTGATGTCACTTGATCTTTCAGTTTTCTGCTCCATCATTGCATCTCATATAGAAGAATAGATGATGAATGCATTTAGGTTACAATTGCCACAAAATAATGCAGGTGTTTAGATCTGAATTGTCTCATTGTAACTGTTTTATGAGGACACCTTATCATAGGGATGCATCTAAACACCCTGTGACAGAGCTCCTGGAGTCCCTTCTTACTGCTGTAATATAAAATACTGTTGTTTGTCATCTTGTCTCTTAGCTGGGTGTGACACATTATCAGAAGTACAGTGGAGATAGTGAGAGTGGAATAGCCATGGGAGGAGCAGCCTTGTTATAAAGATGGGCCATTTGGGTCCACCTTGGCAAAGCAGATTATGTGGAGCTTGCTGTGTTTGAAGGGTGTGACCCTAGATGGCATAATCAGGGATGGAATTCATTGGTATTGGGATTGGTTCATTTTGCTTTTGATTTCTACCCCACCTCCAACCTGGCAGAAAAATAATTCATGATTTACTACTTCAGAAGAGCCCTATCTTTCCAGATAGTTGGGGTTGGTTTGTTTGTTTGTTTTGGGGGTTTATTTATTTATTTAAGAACCACCCAGTTTTATTTAAAATTGGAAATTATGGCAGTGATGTCTGCAGGGTCAAGAAGAGCTGTGGCATGTGCTAGTGGATGTCTCGTTATGAGAGTTGATTAAATGCAACCTCTTTTCTGTGCTTTGCTGGGAGACTGGGAAACTTCTTTCTTAAGAAAGGTATTACAGTTTGATCTCTCAAGTCTGTTCTTGGTGGTAGTACCATCAAGGTGATTAACCCTAAATATTAGGGGAAGAATTGCATGAATGTGCAGTCTAATATAAAGTCTTAGTATCTAGCATTGGCTGGTTTAGGCTGTAGCTATTATTAAGTAGGTACAGTCATTGAAATCTAAGAGGATGTCAGGTACCCCTTTAGAAGGGAGTGTGTTTGCATGGAGGTGTTGCAGATTTGATAGTTACAGCCAGGCAGATAATTAGAAGTGTGAGGTCTGAGTGAAAATGAGCAAGAGAGGAGTAAAAAGAGCAGGCAGGGGAAGAGATTCTGAGATTAATTAGCCAGCATAGCAAATTACACAGTAGATGGCTGCATCTGCAGCTGGGAAAGGAGGACTGCTCAGATGACAGGGTCTATTATTGCTAATTAGTAACAGGAGGCTTACTTGATGAGCACTTATTCCAGTGCATAATTACTGCTTGAAAAAGTAGTTACCTCTTTTTTAAAAGGTTATCATTATGTTGTTTAAACCCAGTCTTAATGGGTGCATATCATCCTTTTATCAACTTGTTCCCCTTGATTAATGATTCTGTATGATTTAAGATGTGTAGGTCAATCTCAGAGTACACCTTGAACGGTTTGACATCTTGTTATAATTGATCTCAGAAAAACCTCTAACAAGGTCTGGTGCAGGCTGATCAAGTAGAGAGTGGCAAACTGACAGCACACAATTTCTCACAGGGCCAAGGGCCAGTAAATTGGTTATGATATGAATGCAAGACCCTGCAAATGAGAGACCTGCCCTTTGCTGAGTACTGGTGGGGACAAGTGGTTTTGTTGGTGTACTGAGGATGCTGTGTGTACCTCACTGTGGTGCACAGCACATCAGCTTCAGGACCAAACCCTAGCAGATGATCCTGTGTGATCCTGCTCTGGCAATGGGATTGGACTAGATGATCTTTCATCCCTTCCAGACCCTGACATTCCATGGTTCTATGAAATGCTGGTTTTACTTGCATTTGCCCTTTTTTAGAAGTGGGACGAGGTAGGAATGCAAAGAGAACTAGAGGTAGCTGGCTTTGTCAGGTACCACTCTAATAATTTTTAGAAATGTGGACCTATCCAACCAGTCTTACTGTGTGTTCTCTGCAGGAACAATCTGATTGGGGTTTTTTAGATAGTTCCCCATTAAACTTGTCTAAACTTGCAGTCTTGGAGGTGGTGTGATGCATATTATGCTGATTTCATAGAAAAATATGACAGAACCATTGGGGTGAATGCTTAGAAATGCCTTTGTGCTGTAGGGTATCACTGTTTCCAGTCTGCTTCTCTGAGCTTCTTCTAAGTTAATAATCTAGGAGGCAAGTTATCTAAGCACAGTTCACTAGTGTGTTTAAGTCTTGGGCAACAACTCCAGCAGGGTGTCCAACAGTAAGTGGTGACAACAGGATTTTTTTAGATGGGAGCCTTGAAGTTCTGTGAGCACCCACCATGTAAAGAGAACCATGTGCTCTCTTGGCTTGAATGGAAGGTGCTTGCACATTTTTAGCCTAAAAATGGAGACCATGCTTGGCTGTGTGAACGCAGGACTGATGTTTACCAACAGAAATTGGGCTTACACAGTGTAAATGCTGATATTTAGTAAGTGGATAGGACCACAGGAAATAGGTTGAAATGCCACTGTTTACAATTCACAGAATCACAGAATTATTGATGCTGGAAAAGACCTAACACCACCACATTGGCTAGACCATGGCACTAAGTGCCACAGCCAAGTCTTTCCTGAAACACCTCCAGGGACAGCAACTCCACCACTTCCCTGAGCAGTCCATTCTAGTGTCTGAGCACCTCTCTGTGAGGAAATGCTTCCTAATATCCAACCTAACCTCCTCTGGCACAGCTTTAGGCCATGGCCTCTCACTGGTTGCCTGGGAGAAGAGTCCAGCCCCCACCTGACTGCACCTCCCTTCAGGTAGCTGTAGAGTGATGAGGTCCCCGAGTCTCCTCCTTCCTACTAGTACAGGAAGTAATTGGTGAGACCCCACCTCGAGTACTGTGTCCAGTTTTGGACACCCCAGTTCAGAAAAAACAGAGATTTGCTGGAGAGAGTCCAGTCCAACGCAGGGCCACCAAGATGATTAGGGGAGTGGAGCATCTCCCTTATGAGGAGAGGCTGGGAGAGTTGGGGCTCTTCAGCCTGGAGAAGAGGAGACTGAGGGGAGACCTCATTAATGTTTATAAATATGTTAAGGGTGAGTGTAGAGAGGATGGAGCCAGACTTTTCTCAATGTCGTCCAATGACAGGACGAGAGGCAGAGGTGACCCCCTGTGATTCTGTGATTCTGTGACACTGCAAAGGGAATGAACCCTTGTCTTATGTTCTTGCTTTGCCCAATTGCAGGTTTTGTTGATGCAGAGAGCCACTACAGCAGTCTCTACAAGGCCTCATTTGATAACATGGCTGCCTACCTACAGAAGAAAGAAGAAAGGTTACAGCAGCAGAAAAAGAAAAGGCAGGGTGGGTCAAATGGACAAACAAAAAAGATGAAGACTGAAGAACCATCTCTATGACAGTGTTGTTCATAACCTCTGCCTTGCTGGGAGGAACTGATCCCGTTGCAGACTGTTTTTAAATGTAAACTGAATTACAGAGGAAGACTTGTTTAAACTTTTATTCAGGTTCAGGTTTTCAGGTGGCCTGACATGAAAATATCCCTGTTGCAGCAGATAACACATTTGCAATATACCTAAGCTTCTAGCAGCATACAAGTGTTAGCTATTCAGTCCTAGGAATCTCTAATGCATGATATATGAATATTGGAGATGGTATTTTCCTTGAAACAGGATTTTCTTTTTGCTTACTGTATAGACTTCAGGTAGAAATGTGCAGACTAAAGATGATGTCTTTGTTTTTTTACTCCTTTTGGTTTGTTTTGTGGTTTTATTTTTTTAATTTTTTTTAAGGTCTGTTGGTTAATATAACTAATTTAGTATGTCTGGCTATGGAAAAGGCATAATTTACCATACAGAAAGAAGGCATATGTATATGAAAGGTTGTATATGAAAGGTTTTTCTGTGTATGAAAGGTTTTATCTGCAACTTCACCATCTCTGTTTTTACTTCAGTTTATATAGGGATTCTGCCTAGCATCTAATATGTTGCTTCATACTTGTTGCACATTTCTATAGGAAGAAGTACAAAAATAGATTTTTTACACTGGAAAGTAAAAGTAAAATGTACGACTTGACTGTTATTTGAAGATCCTTCTACTGCAGTAAGATCCTAGTGTGTCTGTGAAAACGATTGGAGAGCCCTATGTGCAAAACTTGGAGTGCATTCTGCTTCTTTCAACAAGAACTTCTTCATGTTGCAATTAGCCAAAAAATGCATCTTTTTGAAAAGTTATCAGTAAGAGCCTTATGGGAAAACTTGTTGCTTCATGTCAGGGCAAGATAGGCTTTCATCTGGCAGATTGCATCATGTCTGTATGGCACATCATGTACTGCATAAAACCAGGTGTGCAAATCTGTGCAATCCATAAAAAGTGTTTGGAATTAGCTCACGAATCATGAATAGTTCTTTAGATTTCTTTATACATCTGTCCTCTTTGAAGTATCAGGGTGCTTGAAAAACATTGCACTCAGATTTTACTTAAACTGATGTGTAAAACATTGTGGAGGTGAGGCTTATTTTGAGAATAGTGGGTATTCAGCAGGGAAGCAGAACTTGCTGCTTATGTGTCCTCAAAAATGCAGTCTTGTTGAGGCCATGAGTCTTTCTCATGGATTTTCATATTCATTCTTTTTGGAAATGCCTCAAGCATTGAGTGTGGCCTGTGTTCATACAGAGCCCGTCCTTCACCTCCAGGAACTAAAGGCAGGTCTTTTTTTATGTCATCAAACTATTATTTTATCTAGATCTGAGATCACAGGGGATGGTCCCAAAAAATGCTCTGATGCTCTTACCTGAGCATGGGAGAGCTGCAGAGATGGTGGAGGCTGTGGGTGTGCAGGGCTCTCCTCCAGGCTGAGAGGACAGGGTGCTCCTGTGATCCCCACCCTGCCTGCTGTCCTGGAAGAAACCCAACATTTCTTCCAACACTTGAACTCAAAACAGATTGCAGTGTGTGGGAGTGACTCGAGATGTGATACTTGGCAGATGATTCAGGCCTTTTTGTTCTTTTTCCTGCAAGTATTTCCTTCTATTCCATTTCATATTTCCTTTTCTGAGAGCAAGAGTACCTGAGCTCGAGGAGTAAGGCCACGTGTGTCTGTGGACTGCTTTGAAGGGGTCTGGGAAAAGCCATCAGGGAAAGGAAACTTACTGGAAGCTCTAAATCCACTGTTGTGTGCCTACACCTTGAATGGAAACTGGCCAGACACCCACAGGTCATTCAAAAGGAGTGGACAGCAGTGCTGCAGAGGTCTCATCTCACCCTGCTAGTTCAGCTATGGATTTCTAGTAGCTAACGCTGGTGTTGCTGGCTTGTGTTTCTTATCTGAACTTGAGCCAAGGCATGTACCTGTGCCTAGCAAAAAGGGGATGATGGGTCAGCTAGGGTATAGTTCTGCAGCAGAACCAAGAACCCTCAGACTCTGGTGGAAGGCATTTGTAGGCCACTGCACTAGACTTTTTTTTTTGTGGTGACTGTGCGACTACTTTGCTTCTCTCCTGAGCACTGACAATCCAAGGAGCCTTTAAAAATGCAAATAAGGAAAAAGTTGAAGCAATAATGAGTTTTGTTTCCTCAGCATTTTAAAACAAAACTTCTGCTTCCTACTCCCATTGCTAGGATTTCACTGAAACCCCTTCAGCAGTGTGTTGTTGAACAGTGACCTTTCATCTGTCATAGCAGAAAGGAATCATGATGAAATGCAGCCCAGTTGCATGCTTTAGAACAGTCCTTGGAAATCTTATTCTATACCCAACAATGTCTATAAACAAAAATGTGCCTATGTTCCTTTCTTAAAAAATAAAAATCAATACAGTTGCTTTACCTAATAAAAAGTTGCTGCCAATTTAGATACATTCCAAAGGCTGCTTCAGCTTTTTTTTTCTTTTTTGCTGAAATAGTTTGTATGAAGTGCTTTGATCTGAAAAAGAAGTGATATGGGCTAACTTACTGCTTGTCCCTGATGTCATTAGTCCTGGTGATGTGGTGTGAACAAGGCCAGGATCACTCAGCTGAGTTCAGTAGTTTGCAAATGAGAAAAAAACAGTCTGGATACGAGGCATCTACAAGCAGAAAATTAAAACAAACAAAAAAAGATGGCTAGAGAATTTAATAGCTTTAGAGGCTGACAGATCTTGGTTTCCAGTGTGTTTGTACATTACTCTGCCCTTCTGAACAGGGGCTTCTGGAAAGTCCTGCAAGGCTCTTCCACTCCTGAAGTCATTGCTTGATGCACCACATCAGCACTTCTGTACCCAGCCACCTTCTGCACATCCCTTTCCCTCACTCAAGGTCTGAGCAGAAATTTTGTGGAAAAAAAAATTCTCGGGAACTAATGGAGTCTGGAAGGCAAAGAAAGGAGCAGATGAGAGATGAGCCAAGCCAGCAAGGAGATGAAACGTAGGGACCTGCACATGAAGACTGCAGCAAAGGGCACATCTGTACACACGTGTGGGCAGTGAGCTCTCAGGTCAGTGCCACCCCATCTGGCACATGGCTGCTTGGAGGCAAGGAGCAGAGCACAGCCTGGCAGCAGCCCACAGTTGCACTCATCTCCCTCCTGCCCCTCAAAACAAGAATTGCTCAGACTTTTTGCTCTGCACCGTGATCATTTTTGTCTTTGCTTTTCTCCCCAGCATAATCTTTTGCTTCAGTCACTCCCCCAGCAGGTGCTGTGGCACCAGCACCTCTTCTCCTGGGCACCTTTAAAGGTGGCCTTGTTTCAGTGCTGAAGTCCCCGGGCAGCAGTGGCCAGAGATGAGGATGCCATGTCCAGCACACAGGAACTGAAATCACCATTCATGGTGAGCTGCAAGTGTTGTGTAGCATGTGGCATTTAACCCATCTATGGTGCAAGGTGTCCCACAACCATGAACACCTAAAAGATGTCAGAGCTCATCTCCAGATTGCTGGCTCTCTGGGTGCCTCAGAGGCTGGGCTACAGCTGTGAGTAACAACATGGACAAGGAATGTGTTGCATAACCTGATGCTTCGTGTTGAAGAAAGCTCAGAGCATCGGAAACATTTCTTTTGATACTTATTTTTTGCTCTCTCTTTTCAGAGATAATGGATGCTTTTGCACATGAGTAAGAGAGATGTTCCATGTGCATAACCTGAACACCCAGGAGTGGCTACCCACCCTTTTGTAGGCAGTGCTTACAGCCTTCAGTCTCAGCGACCTTTGCCAAGTCTGTATTAGTCAGCGGGGCTGATGTTCAGTGGATATGGAAGCTACAGGTTTTGTTGGTTAATTCAATTTTAATTCCACTTGTTTTAATTCAAACAGTACATGATAAGTAGGTGGATGTATTAACTCCAGAAAATGAGGATGAAGCAAAGGCAGGTGGAAGGCAGTAAGACATTAATACAGTCACAGAGCTCCTCTGCTTCTATTAACAGCAAGGCTCGAGCTCTTGATGGGAAAGCTTTGCAGACAATCTTACTCACCTCACACTGATCAGATAAACTATATCCTGCTTGCATATCTCATTCTGTGTCTTACCCATAGGGATACAAAGAAGAATTTAATAGTTTAATGTGGAAAGGAAATTTTTATTTTGAACTGTCTAGTTATATGTAACTACAGAGTCACACCTACCTGTCTGTCTATCTGCAGCATCACACAAAACCCCCAGCCTTCAGTAGGAGACCCAGACTGCTTTCCAACACGAAGAAGACCTTCACCCTCTATTCCTGTCATCCTTTGGCTTACACTTCAGTTGTACATGGGAAGAGAACAGTACTGCTTATGGCCCTCTCCTCTGTTGACCATCCTGGGAGAAGGGGACAACCTAAATCCTGGCCAGGGAGCAGTAAATGCTGGCACTTTTGAGTTTTCTTATGCCTTGTGTTACAGAAAAGAGAGTACAGTGTAAGCAGGTAGCTGTTGCTGTTAGTCCTTTCTGAAGTGACTGCTGGATGATTACAGTTATGAAACAGTATTCAATAGAAAAAACACCAATTAAAACATCCATTTCAGCATTCCATCTGCAGGTTTTTAGATGTGTAACTTGATTTAACTGCCTTTACAGCCGTGTTGCAACCCACAAGGGTTTTTTTGCTTTTAAATAAGAACTGTGGTGCTGTATTTTCTCATCAGCATGTTGCCAAGATGGCAGCCTCCAATATAAATTCTTCTTAGTCTTCCCCAGTGCTGCATGTCTTGGATTCCTCCATTGACTCTTGCCCTTTATAACTGAAGTATTTCACATTGCAGTGCTTCCTTTGCTGGCTAATATTACAAAGATCAAGAAAGGTAGGATGATACACACCAGCTATTTTAAATTAAAACCAACATCAATCTGATTTTTTTTTCCTATTTCCCATTCTGTGGAGGAATTAATATAATCTACGTGTCATTTAGATTTACATGATATAATAATTCATCATTTTATCTAAGGCTAACAGTATTCAGCAAATAAACTAACCATTAGCAAGCTTCTTATCTGCATGGAAACATTAATTGTAATAATTAGTCACTGTCTTAAGATTTGCATGTACTGTGTTTCTGGAATACTTTACCAAGAAATTCCATTTTGTAAACAAGGCAGAACTGTTTTGTGTCAGGCAGCTTCCAGCAAGAACAATAAAAATCAATCAGCACTTCTATATTTTCATGCAATTTCTTAAGAGAGTTTAATTAGAGAGGAGTGATTGCTGTCTTTTTGTTTTAACACAAAGGTATAGAAACTTTTGTCATTATGAGTTTTCAGCCTTTTCCCACTGTTACTACTGCCTTCATTTGAAAACAAAAAACCTCTCCGACAACCAAAATCAGTGAAACAAAAACCCCACCCCCAAAATAGGACAAAAGGCCCTAGGGTTCCCCCACTGTAGCCAACTGTATGAGATTTTAAATTGCTTGTCAAAAACAGTCATATCAAATCAGGCTCTGCTCTTCCATATACTGCATGGTACAGCAAGGAGGATGATTCAGCTCCTCTTTGCTGGGGTTTTGTAACTCAGCAGAGGTTAGATCTACAATAAAAAGAACTAAAATCAAAACAATTCTTGCTTGTTCTTTCACCTAGGCAGCTGTAGAGAGTCCTCTGCATAAAAGGTTAGTGGCTAAACACTCACAGTGCTCCTGGCAGCCCACACAACAGTTGAGTGCAGCGGCTCCATTTGGTTGTGTCAGGTGCCAGCACCGAGAAGCTTCTGCTGTGGTTTTGTTTCCTGTTAACAAGCAATTGGCATATTTAAGAAGGCACTGAAAAAAATGTGTGAAGTAAATCAAAAAGCAAGAGGTTTTTTTCCCCTTGCACTAAGCAAGTGACATCGCAAGCAATAGAAAATTCACACTCTTGTTAGGGCTCTCTTGGACTGTTGCTTTACCATTCCCACACTCATCCTTCGTTGCTGACAGCATGTTTTCTGCATAATAATTTTTATTATCCAAAATATTTGCCTGAGAACAACTAACGTGCACAAAGCCTATTGGTCAGACTATTTTAAAACTGTTGCTTTGAAAAATAATACCAATGTTTTAAAACCAGGTCACATCAGAGTTGCAAGAGATGAAAAAGAAGTCTGGAAAGAGGAGAGAAAGAAAAGTTTTTGCTTTTGCCATGTTTTCCTGCTCCTGAGCTGTGAGCAGGGGAGGCAGGTGGGCAGATAGTGTTGCTGAGGCTGGGAGCTGATCTCACCCTGGCTGCCTCTGAGCAGTGGAGGACTGCTGCAGAACCAGATGCCAGAAAAGCCAGCTGCATCTGGGCTTTACTGACAGTGATGACTGAGCTGGTCCACCCAGTTCACAGCATTGTGCTGTCTAAAGCTGCACAGCCACTACCCACACCCAGCCTACACTGGGCAGGCTCCCTGTCAGGACAGAGCAAGCTCCTGCCTACACATCAGGTAGACTCATCCCAATATTCTGTTCTGGCTGAATGAGGTCTCCCAAGGCCTCAAACCTAAGGGAGTTTAGTCCTAGTGAGCACTGCCCACTTGTTTTCAGCCCTTGCAGGAGGAAAGTCAGTGCTTCTCTCAGCCATAAGCTGCAGCACCCTTTCAATGGGTGGTACTTTAGTAAGCCCTGACTCACCCAGGAGGTGTTCAAGTGTGTGGAACATGACCCTACGGTGACATTTCTGCCCTGCTCCCTGGGCAGTAGTAGTCACTGATTTCTAGCTCACATATCTGTGGTTAGTCAAGTACACCCCCTTTTACAGGAAAAGTCATTCCTGGGGACGGTTAAGGCAGCTTGGTTTTTGCCCCAGTGTGCTATGTTCTGTCCCTGTGGGTTTAATAGGCTCCTTGCACTTAGCTGAGCACAGTGTTCCCAGCTCAACTCATCCACTTAAAATAAAATGATGTAATTTCGAAGCAAAGCATATCTAAATTATCCTGATTTAAAATCAACAGATAGGCTGAACATGTAGGAGTAACTCAAGGGCCAGCAAGATCTAGGAGAGGAAGGGAAAGTCCAGCTGGATCTGATACTCCAGCCAAGTTCCTGTGAGAAGTGAACAGATCACCTCTGTACAGAGTTCTCTATCAGTCTTCTTTCCAGAAGTAAAGGAGCTGCACCAGCCCCTGCATGCACTGCCATGCACTTATCTTTCCTGAACTACAGCAGAAGAAATGTGCTGTGACCATCATCACCACAAGCCAGCTGAAAAAATGCAAATGGGTTTGTTCTGGCAACTTCATTTTGGAGACATGTAATTAGTGTTTTACTGACAGGGTTCTGCATCCCTATGACTTGGTTGAATTCTCTGTCAGATCTCTTGGTCACCAAAGATGGCACCAGTTCTGTTTTCACACAGAGGTTAATGAGTGGGACCTACATGAGGTATGAAGGCAGGAGGAGGAGTCTGATGTCCCTGGAGGACATTCAGCATCATCAGAGTTCTGCTATCATCTGCTTATTCATCCTAGGGTATACATTGCACCATTTGAAGTCATTTGTGTCCCATTTTCAGTTATGCTGTCCCTGAGGTACAAACCACACTCCTCTTTATATCTGCAGACTGCCCAGCGATTCAGGGCTACTGCTGTATGAAGTTTTCTTCCACCAGAAAGTCAAATGTGGGTTTAGAAATGAAAAGAGAGCTAATGACATCTACTCCACCCTGTTCTAGGAAGGGGAGACAGCAGTTTTCTTTTTTATCCTTACAGATGTCTGTTTTCTGGTGGAACATGGTTATTATTCCTGGAAACAGCTGGATGAATTTTGACCTGAGAGGTTCAGTTTTGAACATTTCCAGTGAAAAGTTGCTGGTTTATATATCCATATGGATAATGACTGTGGAAGTGCTGTTATAAAAGCTAGACTGAAGAGGCAGTGTTTACATTTGACAGATACAGTCTCAGATTTGAGGTCAGGGTTGCAAGTGAACCAAACAAGTTGGGGACAATTTCTGTCAGAGACGCTTAGTGGGATCTGTAAAATTGCTGACTGGTTGATCTCAACTTGATCCAGAGGCAGAAAATACTGGTGGCTTCAGTGTTGAGAGGGTGAGTGTTGGCTCTGTCTTCAGTTGTGGCTTTAGTGGCCATGCATCTGGCTTGTCCCTCTGGGGAGCTGTGCCTGTGGGGAGCTCAGAGCTGCAGCCTATGGCTGGCTGATGCACGTTGCTTATGGAATCATATTCCTGGCAGAGACATTTGAAGAGCTAAGGGGTTTTTAGAGACATGTGATAGTTACAGAAGTTTTTTTATTGCTGGCACCGTGTAATCACTGGGAGTCAGTCGCCTTCCCATCCTTCTAACTCTTAAGGATCAGAAAGTGTAAAATTTTGCATCATTTTTTTGATCCTCTCTTGGCAGTTCTTTAACACAATGGCCGTGCAGTTGTGAGAGAGGAGGCTGATGTGGGTGCCATCCAAGGGATTTCGGTGTGTTTTGTGAAAGGATGATGGAACTGTCTGCTTGGTGCAGCATGCTTCCGAAGATGGAGAGTCCTTTCAAATGATTACTTTTCTTCACCTGTGAAAAGACGGACATCATGAATATTCTTCAAGGACATTTTGAACACTAAGTACCAGCATGAAAAGAAATGTCTGGCTCCTATATGTTCTCTTTTTATTATGGTGCTTTTATGTACATAAGAATACATTTAGATGGGCTAAAAAGGGGTTCTTAATGGAGTAGGGCAGATAATAGTATCATTCAGAAAAAGAAAAAAAAAAGATAAACTGGAGAAGATAAAAGGTTTCAGATTTGGACAATGTGGAAAATGGATGGAGCTGATTCAAGCTAAAGGACTGTATTTGGGGAGAGGAGGGTATAATCATGTCAGATGGAAACACCACAGCCACCACATAGCATAAATGGCACACCTGTTAGACTGGCACATCTGCCATTCCCAAATGCCCTGGATGGTTAATTGGAATTCTGTCTAATGAGCCCGGAATGCAAGTAACTGACAAACAAACCTACTTTGTTAAATGCTGTACTGCAGCTTGATAAACATACCAATGGTATGAAGACATTTAACTCTTGTGTCCAGTGACCAATTCTGTTTCTTTTCTGTGTTGGTTACTTGTCAGTAATGCCAGACACTTCGTTGCTTTGTTAGGGCGAACACTATCCCCGGTTTTATTCTTTACATGCAAAGTCCAGGACAGGGGTGCCAGGTCCTGTCTCCCTCCAGTTTTCTAGTGCCACCTGTTACTTCTACTGCTGTGGGAGGTGCATGTTGCATGGAATCCATGCAGCAGCAGGTCATCATGGACCCTGCTGCCCTTCTTAAGCTGGATACCCCCCGGTCTTATCAGCATTGTCAGAGCAGATGTGTGCAGACTCAAAGCTGGGACCCCTTTTCTCTAGGAACATTGAGGGTGAACCCGGGTCCATGAGCTGGGTTTCTTGGAGGTGCCAGGTTTGCTCTTCCTTTTCTGCATCCCTGATGCAAGTGTTAAACCTGTGCTGACGGCTGCCATCTTCTCTAGGTGTTAGTGTTGACACCAAGGTCACAGCCATGCTGCAATCCCTGGCAGTACCATGCCTTGGTCATTGCCATGTCAACCACCCAAAAAAGGTGAGCTGTGCAGCTGTAGGGGGCTGGACTTGCTGGGAGTGCAGATTAGAGCATGACCTCCCTTTCTTGCAGACCTAAATGCTCCTGCTGTGCACTGAGGGAAAGGGTAAAAGGATTTGGGTGCAAAACACTCTCTAAAATGCCTGCTGTGATACCTCCTCCTCTGGGCAATCAAAGAACTGGGAGCCCCACAGCACAAAGCATCTGTGACTGTGCTTCCAGTCACCTGGTGGTAAAAATACAGCAACAGTTGGGACAATAGAGTAAGAGCAGCAAGTGCACACATACCCAGGGCTAATCCAGGCACTTTCATCTGCTCTTGATTACCTGGCTTGTTTACAGAGAAGCTGATTTTCCAGGCAACCAGTTGGTGCAGCTGCCTGCAGCTTCAGGAAGACTTGTAAGTGCATATTCAGAGGGCAAATTCTGCAATAACCTAGAGAAACTGCCTTTTAAAATGAGCTCTAAACAAGACAGAGATCAAAGAAAAAAAAAAACACAAAAAAAACCCAGAAAAACAACTTTAAAAAGACCTGGGCAAACCCTATCTCTCAAACAGGCTGTGATTTTGACCTCACTGTATGGAAAGCAAATCATCCCATGCAGCACAGGGCAGGATTCACCTCTGTTTTTGAAAGAATGTTCAAGGGGTTGTTATTTTATTTTACAGTCTGCAAACACCATTCACACTCTGCAAACTTCGAGTTCCTCTTGTAAGTCACGCCACTGAATCCCTACCCATGTGCAATGTGTTTTTCAAGATGATTATTGTCTCCCTAGTTAAATTTTAACAACTGGGCTGAGAAAAGACCTTTGTCCTAGAGATAATTTCAGAGGTGTTACAAGGTTATGAGACTGGAAATAATGGACTGAATCTCAGTTTTGAAAAATGTAAGCCTGGGTTAGTCTTCATAGTTGGTGTTTGAAAGAAACCTTTACCATACTAATTGGTGCACACTTTTTACAGTAATCAACCTGTAACCTTTTCATTTTAATTGCATGTATTTTCAGGTAAAAGACAAGACCTAAATGAAGCTACATGAATGCCTAAATTCAGTGCAATTCAAAACTGTGGGTGCCATGATCCATGTGATCTCAGTTTTCCCTTCAGTCAAAACAGTTATATAAATATGTAAGTAAAATAAGATGTACACACAGCACTTGCTGTTGGTTTGTTTTTTTTTCTGATTTTTTTCTGTTTTTCGAATGTACTTGCCAGCAGGTGAAGCAGAGTGACCTGCACAGCAGTTTCTCATGCAGATGCTTAGCACTGTGCAGTGATAGGGCAGCAGCTGCTGCTTTCTGCACAGGTGGAGATGACAATGTGAAGTACTGGTCAGTGAATAAATTACTGTACAGGATGAATAAATGAAAGAGCTGGTAGGATAAAATGAAACACTATAAATAAAGGGGAGATTCCTGTACTGTTTGTCCACCAAAGTCCTGCAAACCAGAATCTCCCTGGACACAGGCTGCCTTCCAGAAGGAGGTGAAACCTGCCACTCTTCTCAGCCTCTGGTGGCTCTGAATGATAGCTTCCCTAAAAGGCTGTGTGTCCTCTGCCAGTGAAGGAGCTAGTCACTGTAGCTGGAGATCTGCCCTTGGAAACACATGCAGTAGCCAGCATGACAAAGAGGTTCAAAGTCTTGAGTGAGAAAAAAAAATATAGAGAGAGCCTGGAAGAAAGGAAATTGTCATTTATGACACGTACATCGCCCTCATGAACTTTCTCAAGTACATGATGTTTTAGACTTATTATCCTATAACCTTTGGGAACATATTTCTTCAGCTCTTCCCCAAGATAAGCAGCTCTCTCCCTGCAGCCAAACCCCACCGTCCAGCCCCAGTGGCACCATGTGAGTCCCAGTGTCCTGAATGCAGTGGGGGGATATTTGCCAGAGAGGAAGGAGGCACCAAACTGCTGGTGTGAGTGGGGTTCAGGCCAAACAGTGCCTGTCCCAGGCTTTTCCCCACTTTTTGTTCTGTGCTGGCCTCCTCTCAGGTGCAAGGTGCTTACCAGCTGCCCACACAACACCCCTGGCCTGACACTTATCCTCTGAACCCCACCATCCTCTGTGGGAACCAAAGGCAGCAGAGGAGGGATCCCAGCCACAGCCTTGGTGTCACCTGTGGGATGAAGACAAATTGGGCAGGTCGTTTCAAAGCAGGGCAAGGAAATGTGATGGACAAACATCTGTTATGGGAATGTTGTGGCTTTGTTTGTTTCAAGGATAATTTCTCCTAAAATTAATAATGTTTTTAGGAAGGGAATTAATAGCTCAAAAATGAAACAATTCACAAGCATTGGTTGCTCTGAATGTTTATTTCACTTAGCTGAGGATTTTTTAGTAATGGAAGTTAAATATCAAGCTTTCAAGTTAGTGCAGAAGTTTGGATGGAGAGGGAGGAATTTGTTTATCAAATTAGAAAAATCTGTTACTCCTGTAACTTTTATTCCAGAAGCTGTGAGGCTGTCAGAGGCTTTTCCTAACTGCTCCCTCCATTTATGAACGTGGGGGGCTGTGAGGGCAGTGGTGGTTGAGGGGACAGGCTGGGTCCAGTAGCCAAGAGATTCCCTGCTCCCTTTTCCCTGCCATCTCCTCCTGTGGGACTGCTGTGGTGCCTTGGCACGGGTTGCAGCTCAGAGGCTCTCCTGGGGCTGGCAGCCTGCATTTTGCACTTGCCTGGGAGGATTCAGTCACTGGAGGCCTGGTGAGGTGAGTTTTGTGTGACACTGACAGCAGCTGTATGCAAACGTGGCTGCTGATTTGAAAAGCAGGTTAGCTGCTGCAGAGACAGATAGGAAAGTGGGTGAGAAAAACCCCTATAACAAAGCTGCCCTTCAAAAAGCAACCTCAAGCAGATTCCTTAGTAGAAATCTGGAAGCAGCAGAATGGCCTCAGAGGAAACATCCCATTCACATGGCCTTCACTTGCCAGTCATTTCTATTCATGTACCTGTATTTTGCATTGCTGGTTGCTGAGGGTGGGTGTGACTGGGCCCCCAAGCCACAGCACTCAGCCCAGTACATGCAACACCAGGATTTCTCTGGGGGGATGTTTTCATTGCTCAGCTGTGGGAACCAGGTGTGGTCATCAGCAGATAAGCAGCTGTTCATACCCAAATAGTAACCTACCTGGGAAAGCCAGGAAAAAGCCCGTATTATTTTAGGCTGGAAAATTGTAAGATGTTGCATCCCCACACCATATGGTGGTCTGGCTGTCTCACTACTTGCCATTCCACTGATATGCATGGATATCTCATGGGCTATAGACCAGTTGTCCATACACAAACCTGTTATCTATGGGTGTTTTAGAGCATCCTTGTGTGCAATGGGGTGGCAACAAAGCCTGGCAGCTCTCCAGTATCACAAGTGCTGCAGGTCAAGTTGGCTTCCAGGGGCTAACCAGGGGAGATATAAACACAACATACTAGAAGGCATGGTTTGTTCACACAGATTTGAGGAGGATTTATATTTTACCAAAATAATAATAATTATTTTATTTTATTGTTGCGTTTTGCATCCTCAAGTGCATCCCCGGTTGTCTTGAGCTCAGAACATCAGCAGTGAGATGAGAACTCTCTCTTTTCATCTAGAAAGAAATAGAACTACTTCAAGTCCCTGTCACCTTGCAGCTAGCTTCCTTTAGGGCAGAGGATCTGCCAGGTCTGTCAGCCAGGCAGTAAATGTGCTTCCACACAGTTTGGAAACCAGATTTTTTCCTCAGAGACATTATAGCAAATGTTGTCTATGACAAGACTAGTTTACACTATCTAAACCCTCCTGGTTCTAAGTTTGTTTTGCAACAGAGCCAAGAGCAATATTACAGTGATGTCTGCAGATAGCCATTTTGTGAGTGTGCATGTGCCTGAGTACACCTGTCATTCCTGATTACACGCCAAAATAGTCAGAACATTTTTTGTGTAAGTGTGTGAGATAATAAGAAGTATGAATTCCCACTAACAAAGAGCCAGATCTACTGCAACATGATCATGAAGAAAGATGTTTGATTTGTTGGTTATGGATTCTTCATTTATGAGGATGTCTAATAAGTTTTTTAGCCAGAATTTGCTATAATATTTTCTGAAAATGATAGCTGTTGTTTTTTGAGTAAGAAGCATTTTACATCTGAATACCACAAGGTGCTTTACAGAGCACTTGTCTGAAAGGAGAAGGAAGCCCTGGCTTGGTCACTTGCTCTAAAATCAGTGGTAGATCTAGGTTTATTATTAACACTTTAAGATTTCTTGCAGTATCATAGCATTCATACACAGACCAGGACTACACTGTACCAGTTTTCTAGAGTACAAACTTTACCTTTGCTTAGGCACTGTCCTGGAGCGCTGAGGGAAAGGAGAGATAGCCTAATGCACTCCCATGTTGCCTAGAAAAGCATCATCCAAGCTGTTTGAAACGCTGTGAGAAAGTCATTACCTCACTTTGCCAGTGCTGAACAGCCTTCATCACAAAGGTGGTGTCCATCTGGGAGGTGTGCATGCAGAAGGGTGGTTCAGTAGGGCAGGACATACCTGGTGTCCATCTGGGAGGTGTGCATGCAGAAGGGTGGTTCAGTAGGGCAGGACATACCTGGTGTCCTCTGGACCACAGCCCAGAGATGAGATGTGCCTGACTCCAGAGCAACCTCTTGGAAAATTGTTTTACACTGGGTGTCAGAGCAACATTTGGATGTCTTTACATCAGGACAAACTTTCACATCCATTCTTCCTGTTAGGACAGGACTTGAGTGCTCCTTGTTGCCAATGGGCATGTTTCTGTGCTTTGTACACCGCCTTGCCACAGGGAAATCAATGCTGATAATAGTGTGAAAAGAGGTAAATACAGGGAGATTTTGCATGAGTAGGGTAGGCAATTTGCTCCATTGCATCTACTCTCTCACAGAAACCTTTGCAACAAAAAAGAATGACAGGAGAATAAAAAGAAATGTCTTAATACCATAAACTAGGTACAAAGATTTGTTCTTCAGGTATTTCCAGAGGGAAGGGGCAATTTGCAGTAAAGACCCACTGTTTAAACAGGAAAACTGAATACTGTTTGACACTGTTTTGATGGGCTCACACTCCACACCAGCACTCTGCTTCATTCCCATATGGAACAGATGCTGTTATTATTGGTGCTCAGAGGCAGCACTGAGATGAACAATTTCCATGTACAGATACTTCTTTTGGCATTACATAGCCCGTGTATTTAACACACACTAAATTTTCACTGCAAATTGGCTGCTGTGGGGGTGTTTTTGAAAAGCTGTTTCCTCCCAAGACATGCAGTTATACTATAGCCTTAGTTTGATCCAATTATGAAAGCCATACTGAAAAATGAAGTCAGTATGGGGCTCTGGGATCTCACAGTTAAAAAAAAAAAAAATCAAAAAAAAAAAATCCCAGGGCTTATCATTAGTTTTCCAAGCTAAGCAGCATGGAATAGTTATAAATTTTGATCACAAGTATAGGAGTAGCAGTGTAAGGCTGGGATGCATGTGGCATCATCACAAGGCTGAAAATAAACATGCAACAGATCATAGGAAGTTCTTTGTAAGGCACTTGCCATAAGATGAAGTAACAGCACTAAGATAGAACATTCACTTTTATCCATTGGATTAGGGAGAAAAAAAATAAATCACACTTGAGACATCTGTCTGGCTGCCTCAAAAAACTTCATTTTCATGCTAAATGTAGTTTTAAAATGTCACCCTGAAAAAGTGTGACTTTTTCATGGGCCGATTGCCAGATTCTTAAATCCATTAATTTGCATATGAATCACAGCATCAAATA
This sequence comes from Ceyx cyanopectus, assembly GCA_013401355.1. NCBI lineage: Eukaryota > Metazoa > Chordata > Aves > Coraciiformes > Alcedinidae > Ceyx > Ceyx cyanopectus. Next base: position 36,612 of record VYZU01055387.1, read on the forward strand.
TTATGGGGAAATGATAAGAAACTAAAATTATGAGAGAATACCTTGCATTCCCCTTGGTTAAACATGTGTTGGGAGGATTGTCTCTTAGTAAACTAATATTCCAAAGGCAAATGAGATTAAATAATGCTGTGGTATTCCCATTTACACCACTGGCTGGTTGTGATTGCATGTGCTGTTTTACAGCTGGCTATGAATAGCAGCCTGGATGTTGCCTGTTCTTTCAATAAGCTGCAGAGCATGTTCCAGCATCATGACAGTCACCAGTGCAGCCCTGAGGAAGGGCTGCATTCCCTTCTCTATGTTCCTGATGCAGCTCCAACAGTCAGTGGGATTTCACCAGCCCCTTCTGATCATGTCTCTACACTAAACAGTTCTCATGTTGCTCTTAAAAGTGATGGAGCCAAACCAAGTACTGGGGGCTATCAATTCTCAAACTCCTATGCACTTCAGTTAGAGAAAGCTGAGGAGCCTGTGTTGTGCAATGAACTGCTAACTGTACACCAGGGTCCATGACTAGGCTTGTGGGAGTTAAGCACATGTATAAATACTTGTTGGATTAGGTTTTGGTTGTTTTTTTTTTAGAGAAAATCCTTTCAACTGAAAGAAAACTTCCTATCAGAATCTAACTCTTCAGCAGTTTTGGTGGGAGAAGGATGCAGCTGAGTTCCTAAAGAGCAAGTTTTCTCATTTAATGTATTTATCTCAATGCAGGACTTGGCATTTGCTAAGCAATTGTTTATAGTTCCTGCATAGCACATCTGCTTTAGGAGCTGATTTCTGATGGAAATCCACTTGAATGGAGATGATAAATTTGATTTACTTGTGAAAAAGAAGAGAGGAATTGCACAGCAGAACAATCTGGGTCAAAATGTACTTTAGTTTATAGGATTTATACAGAAAAAAGGCCCAAACCACATAACTCAGATTCAATTTTCAAGCATAAAAAGTTTTGAGGTTAATCAAAAGTAGAGTTTAGTTCATCCATTCACGAAGATATCTGTGCAGCTTGGAGCTGACCCTCTGTTTGGATCTTCCTTCTCTCCTGGGATCCCTCAGGATTGTTCAGATCCAGCAATCAGACCCTTTTGTAGTTTGCAGCAGAAAGCCCTGCACGTACAAAAAGATGTCCCTGAGAGACTGGGGAGTAGCTGAAGTAATCCAGTTTTGTGCAAAAGAAAGAGACCAAACATGGGAAATGGTACTGGGTGAGAAACAGACTTAAGGTCAGAATTAATGGGCAGAAACAACAGAATAATAAATCTGAATTTCCAAAGTAGGAGGCAGGGTTTGTTGTTCAGAGGCGAGCTCTCTAGGAGAATAAATCTAAATTTCCAAAGTAGGAGGCAGGGTTTGTTGTTCAGAGGCGAGCTCTCTAGGAGAATAAATCTAAATTTCCAAAGTAGGAGGCAGGGTTTGTTGTTCAGAGGTGAGCTCTTTAGACAACCACCAGAGAGGCTGAGCTTCCTAAGGGCCATGGGAGGAAAGATCAGTCCCCACCTGCTCATCTCTTCTTGAAAACCAAGGTAAGGCAAGGCATGTGGCTTTGGACTTTGCAAAAGCACAGCACTAGTGTAACCCTTGTTGCTACCAAAGTTGCTGGGGCAGCCTCAGGAGCTGAGCCAAGGAGTGGAGCAACATACCTCATGCTTTGCTGGCTGCAGGCCTACAGCTGGCCGTGGTGGGGAGGCCAGCAAGGCAGGGAGCATGCACCAGTGCCAGCAGCTGTGCCACCACAGGAACTGGTCCTGTCTGCTGAAACCCCAAGGGAGGGCAACCTTTCTGTGCACCTTATCTTGTTTCATTGTGAAAGCATTTGTCTTTAGGAATAGACACAGCTCTTATGTGAACGCGTATGCAAAAAGAAAATAATTCCAATACCTATTTATGTAGAAGAATATATTATTTAGCAGATCAGTTTAAAAGTAAAAAACAAATGAACAAACAACTGTACATCTTTGAAGGTTTTTCTTGTTGCCTTTTGCATCCATGAGGATGAAAATTTGCTTGCACAGTGTTTTCAGCTTTGTGCCCCCTTCTTTGCTCATGCTGACGGATGCCCTCATGTCTGGCTGCACCACCAGGCCACAAAGCAAACCTGCAAACTCTAACTAAAATTTCTTCAGATTTCTTCTAGTGTAGAAAACAAATACTATTGTATCCACTATGCTGGGCTTCTGAATGTACTGTGAGCCCTACAAAAGTCAGAGAATAATACAGAGAAACGTGTCATTAGGGTCTACTAGGCAGAGAAAAATACTTGCCAGGACCCCTGTCAGAATGCAAGCATTTGTTAAGCTATGCTGTAATTAGCATACTACTGTACACACATATATAGCATCTTGACTAAACCAACTTCCTCTTTCGTTTTTGGGTATCAGTTGATCATTTTCCAGAAGAGGCTCCTTAGCCAGACTCCACTTTTTCTCTACAGACTGCAGTCAGTGTGGTCACCAGAAAGGCAAATCTGCTGAAGACTTGAGCTGCTCTGCAACCTGTGCAATGTCCACAGGGGAAGCCCTGCTGGGGGAGCTGCAGTGGGCACGCTGAAGCTTCAGGAGCCCTTGGTGCCCAACAGTGTCAGTGCCTGTGTGAGCAGGCTGCAGGCTGTAGACAAGGCACCTGGGCAAGCAGACAGGCAGGTAGGGCTTCCATTCCTGCCACCTTTCCATTTATGTAGTCCCAGCTGGATTTTGACGCGGGTTCCACTTCTGTTTGAACACAGCACTTCTCAAAAACAGAATATTCTTAGGGCTTATATTTTGCTTTTTCATCTCACTTCTCAGTACTGCTGGTGGTCAAACTTTCACTTTTCTTTTTCTGCAACTGAAATGAAGAGCAAAGAAGGATTAATACCCCTGCCTCTTTACAGTGCTTCTGTGAGTCGAATGTTCATCTCTGCACAAAGCACATGTAATATTTCTTGGAAAATAACAGGCAGCAGCTTGGTATATTACATACACCTTTCCCCCCAGACATCTGTGGATGTATGTCCTGAGTAAACAGCACACAGGCTTTTCTCATCATCTGCCATGCTAGGCTAGTGGATTCACTAACTCCTCTTGTTTCAGGATCTTTCTGAATTCAGGCAGCCCCTGTTTATTCACTTGTGCCAATACACCACAATTAAAGCTCCATCAGTTTTTATAACATTTCTCTTTTGACAACTTCTGTAAACGAGAAATAAAATCTCAGCTCAACTTGAAAGATGAATAGGACATGGAAAGTCTGGCAGTAATATTTGAGTTCTTCTGTCCTTTGAAAAATGTTCCTCTCTAAACTGAAGAATGCCTGAAAATCTGTCTTCTCTTTTACAGCTTAGTGCCCTCAAAAGCATGCGCTCTTTGATTAACCAGCCTTAGTATTTGTGCTGCTGAATGGCTTGTCCTCCAAAGCACTTGGGTGGAGGTGGGAGCTACACCAGAATGTGACTATTCTTCTCATCCAGCCAGGGATGAGCAAGTGAATGAGCCTTCATTACCCACATGTCAAGCAGTATCAGCACAACTAGAGCTCCAGGGCACATTTATCTTAATGACAGAGTGACTGATAGTATCCTGTCCACATGATAAATTCATTTGTATTAGAAAACTCCTACACTGCAGTGACATTTGGGCTGATTTTGTTGTCTGCCCCAGCAGACAACACCCAGTGTCACAGGCTGCTGCACTGCAGGCATGGGACACCTGCTCCAAGGGCCTGGTTTGGTCTCCTCCATGTGCATTGCCAAGCTCCTCAGGCAATGTACACATGGCTGGAGGCAGCAAACGGGGGCTACATGGATACCCTGCAGACTCTAAACCTTACATGTCAAAATGAGAGATGCTCTGTAAACAGAAGTCCCCACTCAGGCTGGGCCTGCTTTGGTTGTGTGTTTAATCCTACTGGGTGCTGTGCATGAACAAGTAATCTCTCATAAAATTTCAAGGACATCCTTGATGAGAGGCACATGGGTGAAAGTTTCTTCCCAGTAAATAAATATACACACTGTTAGTACAGTACCTTGAACTGCCCAGCCCAAGGACATTTTGCTGCAAACCAGCCCAGGCTATCCTCCTTCCCAGGAGAGGGTAGCTCCCTCCAGGAAGAAGTGTTTGCTAACATGCTCCTCTCAGGTGGTTATTTCTGGATGTTGTCTCCAGGTCCTTCTCTTGTGAGCAGCTCTGTTCCCATAGTTGTACTGGTGTGGTGCCTGGTGGACTCTGCAAGGGCATGCTCTTGTGCACACTGACTGCTTGTGGTACACACCTCTCTCCAGCCAGGTATAACGAGTATGTTTCTCATGATAACAATTATGCCATAAGCATTCCTATTACTTTGGAATTAACCTGCTGTTGAATGATAATGTTTGACTTATTCATCATCATGTTTACTTTTATCAAACAGATATTTAGAGCATACCTCATTCATAGCATCATCTATCTGCTTTAATTCCTCATAGCGGTCCCTGGATTCCCAAAGGGGCTGGAGCATCACCTCCTCCACTTCTGGGAATAGCTAGGTGAAAACAAGAGAACAAACATCAACATTTCCTTTTGTATTCATTAACCTGTGCACACTAGAAATGGGGTGAAAGGCAGGGCGTGAGCTTTACATTTCCATTTCCTTGGCTAACTATGCACCTGTTGGAGCAAACAATGGAGGCTGTGCACCCCCTGCTTCTGCTTCTGCCCTCGGGTGACTTACCTTAGTTACTGTTTCGAACATGGGGATGAGAACAAACTTCAGGAAGCCAATCTGTGCTGTTGGCTTGGTCACTTTATCACGGTCCATGAATGGTGCCACCGGCAGCCCCTCAGATTTTTCTCGGTCACTCTGGAATAAATGCAGAGTTAACAGATATTAATCTTGGCTAGAAGCTCGTGTGGAGACCGATGTACCAAGAAGATCACTAGCTATAGAGCAGTAGCCTTCAGACACAGATCTCATTGCTGTCTGAAGACAGCACAGAATAACAATATGCTTCTCTTGGGCCAGTGTATTCTACTTTGTCAAGAGCAAGCACGTGAGTGAAAAGAACTCTGCTCAGTTACATATGCACAGTACTAAAGTGTTCACCTCCAGGCTTACAGGACAATGAGATCACCTGGTTCCCTTTGCATGTCCATGGGACTTGTGAAACAAAATACTTCTGAGCATTCAGAAAGGTGGTAATGGTTTTGCCACTCTGGAACGGGCTGCCCAGGGGGGTTGTGGAGTCTCCTGCTCTGGAGACACTTAAGTCCCGCCTGGATCTGTTCCTGGGTGACTTGGTCTAGGTGCCCCTGCTCTGGCAGGGGAGTTGGACTAGATGATCTTCTAGCTCCCTTCCAACCCCTAACATTCTGTGAATCTGTGAATAGGTCTTCGATTTCCTTGTCATTCTTCAGAGAATGATTATTTAACAATATTCAACCAGAAATTACATATCCTTCTTTATTAATTATTAGAACTAGTTCTGGCTAGCTGGGTCAATGGAGAACAGCTCCAATGAAGTTTCCAACGGCTGCAATGAGTTTACCAAGCTACCTACTTTCCCACATAACTCACTGTTTCTATGTGAACTCATGTGCAAGAAGATCACAGACTGTGCATACAGAAAATACACCCCATGGCAGAATTTCTCTCTTGATTATTGGGTCCTTTTCTGGGACAAAAGAATAAGGCACAGAGATACTGTAATTTTGAGTAAAAAGATGCAGATGAGTAAGGAGTGTTTCTGGTACATCATCTGAGGTGTCTGTCTCTTGAGAGCAGCCTTCCTCAGTATGTACCCTATCAAGATACAGACCAAAAACACAAGAATGTTCTGGCATCTCCTCACAGCACTGCAGCACTTTGTCTCTTGAGATTCCATTGCTCCAGCACATACCATTGCTCAGGAGCCTGTGTGCTGGAGGGCTGCTCTTCCAGGGATCCTTTTACAAGCAATCAGAAACTGTGTCCAGCTGGGAATTTAGTGAGGAACTTAAAGTCTAGGGAGCTTAAAGTCTGACTTTGCACACTTCAGCACATCATCTGCTTTCTCTTTAGGCAAGTGTTTGCACTCAGTGGAAACTACATAAACCAGTTCCTGAGTGATATTTGATACCATTTAGTTGACAACATCCTCTTGCCACCGCCCTTGCCCTTTTAGCTCAAAAATCATATATCAAATGAACTTGCAAAGCACTCACTCTACTGAGAACAAGCTGCTAGCATTAGTATTTCTAGGTCACTGTTGTTTTTCATCTGCAGATTACAGTCAAATGCAGTCACTTGCATTTTTAATACCTTTTCTTGGTGGCATCCTTCTCCCACTTTCTGTAAAAAAAGCCTTTACATCTTAGAGCTAGAATGACCTGTCAGAAAACAGAGCACCTGTATCTGAGGTGGGATTCAGGAAGAGCAGCAATTTGTGCAATTTCATCTCCCCCTTATTCTTACCTGCATAAAATATTCCTCTAGTAAGCAGTCTACCCAGGGCTCTGCTACTTCCATTGGGCGGACTTCATTGGAGATATCACAGCATTTAATCAGTACCATCTTCAGCTGAAAGAAGATAATACTTTAATACTGCAGCTTTATTGCCAGCCCTTTTTTCCCTCTCCAGCACCTGTGTCTTTACAGTACAATGGAAAGCAACATTTTGAAACAAAGGACAGATTTATCATTAAATCAGAGGTCTCAAATGATGTGGATTCTTTTTGACTCTCTTAGTTTCCCTGTTTAAATCACTTTTCTCTGCCTCATTTTCCTTGTCTGTAGCACTGGGATGTGTCACAGCGGGATGTGCTCTTATCAGCCACACAAAGAGATTCAGCCACAAATGACCATGAAGTTGTTTGTGGATCACTCAGAGGCAACTGGGGAGAGGCCTCCCTGGACAACAAATATGATTGCATTACGAGTTAGAGGAGACAACAGTTTGTACTCTTGTGGATACTTTTTGCCCTACAGGAATGGATAAGAATTTGTATCCTGACAGAGTATGGATTTTTTTTTCTTTGATGGGACTCCAGGATTGCTAAAGCTGGAGTAATTTATTTTATATAGAGCACTTCCAAATTTTAATTTTTTTTTATGGGGTAGAGAATGTAAGAAGGATTAGGTTTTGATAATGTTTATTGAATCTTGTTTTTTTTAAACAAATGAATGTTAATCTACAAGCTTTCACACTATGCAGAGAAAAATAATAATCTACAAAACCTCCTTACACAGGTCATATGTTCTTCATTTGAGTAATCAAAATTTTCCATTTTTTCCTTGAAAGAGTCCAGTATTTCTGCATGTCTCGCCATGTCTGTAGCCAGGATTAACGTAATTATCCCCTAGCAAAGAAAACATGTTGACATATTGATATTCTTTACAAAGTCCACTATTGCAGAGCCAACTATGGTCTTTCATACACAAAAAACCCTTCAATGCATTACATTGTTCACAGTGAAAGAGGAAGTTTCTGACTTCTTCCCAAGCAAACTGGAAGTGGGTTATAAAGAGTTCATGGTATTAAGATCATGGTTGGATTAATCTGTAACACTGGTGTAATATTCCAGAGGCATTGAGATTTTTCCTTTCTGATTGACTAATTGTGGAAAAACAAACTGTACAACAGGATGTAAAAAACCACACTCTGTTTGCCAAGATCCACTTCTGACCTCTTGGAAAGCACTGTAGATTTTGCTGCTGACTTTTTGTGGCTCTACAAAGAGACAGAGATCAGTAGATGTGGATGTCCTCTGTGCTCATCTTCCTTGGATTAAGGGCTTTGAAATAGCCAGATGCAGACAGTGTTAGGAGATCTTACATCCTCCTGCTTAGCAGAGTTCATGATAGGAAAACATGTAGATAAAGTTGTGGGTTTTCATATAGATCATTATGGGTCTATGCACTGGCAGAATCAGTAGCTCTGACCAGACTGGTAACTGAGCTCTCATATTGGTCTGCTTTCTCACTGGGTGTGTAAGGAAGGTGTAATGTGGAAGCTAAGACCGAATTTTGGCCCTTAGTGCTCTAATGGGAATTGTAGCATTGTTCACTGTCTCAGAGATAACTCTGAGGTCTCCCACTCCATCAGAGCTTCTTCCAACAGTGTAACTGCTCTGCTGTTGTAAATCTTTACCCATTTTGAAGCCCCTCTTAAAACTAATACAATGTTCTCTCAGAGCATTAACTTCTGCCATGAGAGCTTAATCCTTTCCCAGTCAGAGCTAATTGGATCCTTCAATAATATAAATAATCAACCTCTAAAACATCATAGGCTTTAATAGTCAGGATGTACTCATTATTTCTCAGCAGGACATTCCAGGGAGTGCTGTAGTGGAAATTTTCCAAGAATCCCTCTTGGATCCCTTCAGTGTGAGGGGCTTTTTGAGTTGTGCACTCTAGGGAGAATGATTCACTTGCATTGCACAGCAGGGAGCTCTGGGCGTGCGTACGTCTTCAGGAGCAGTTTGTAGGACACGGATAGGAAGAGCATTCATACCTGTCTTATCTGTTTGAACTGGTCCTGGTTGACATTGGAGAAGATGTTGTATTCTGGCTGTGAAATGATCTGGAAAGCCACAGCACAGTGGTGGTTCTCCAGCGGGGAGATGTCGTTGTAGCGCACTGCAAGCTCGGTTCGTGCGTTTATCTGATAGCTGGCGTGGAGAAAAGCAGTGAGAGCTCCTGCAGACACACACCAGCTGCTCTAAACCACGCTGCTTACTTTTATTTACATTCTTTTTAGTACTTATTCCATTAGCTGCAATTTCTTTTTTGGTTTGTAATACTAAATCAGGTTATGTGAGAAGATGATTGGTATGAATTTAATATCTTCTCAGACACTATTCCCTCGTAGTCTGTTTGGTTTTGCATTGTTTGTTTGGGGTTGGTTTTTTTTAATTTTGCCAAGTCTCTGTAGCTTAAAATGACATAGAACAAATACAGAAGGAACTGTCTGGGCTTCATTCAACTCCTGGTAATGTCAACACAGAGATTCTTACTGATCCCAGTCAAGATTGAATCCTGCCTTATGTAATGAATGACTACAAATAAATTAGATTCTCTCTCTCTTTTTCACACATGCATACATGAACACAATGGCGTCCACGGGTCAACAATTGTAATTTCCATAATAAGTAGAATAATATGCACTTTGTGATTTATAATTACAAAATAATCTGTAAGTTAAATCACCCTTTGTATTTTAGTTTAATGATTCAGTTTCTGTCAATGGAGCTATAATAATTTATGCGCTCACATCTGTAAAACATTTTACCTTGTTTTCATAGGAGTAAGAGAAAATGTTGGAATAGAAATCTGAAAAAGCACTTTCTTTACAGAGCCAAGGACAGCTGGCAACTCCAACCCAGACCTGAGTTTTCTGCATGGAACTCTGCCTTGACCCATGTGTGAGTGAACAGGAGGGCCTTGGGGGAAGGCTGTGGCCAGCCTGAGCTGTAAGCAGGAAAACCTGACCTACCAATACTGTCAGCTGGTATTACAGTCCAAATACATTTAAAGGGCAGAGAAAGCAAAGGACAGACTTACGTATTGTTATAGCCTGGATGGTCCAAGTCATGGCATACTGCTGCAGTCATCAGAATCAAGATGTCAGTCTGGGAGAATTTCTCCTGTAAAATACAAAGCATTAATATAGTATTACAAGTGCTACTTCCCCTATGCTCAGAAATTAAAATAAGTAACCCCCCCCCCCCCCATTTATTTTTTGGAGAAATATAAATCTGAGTAAAACAAAGCATTTTTCCATAGATCAATTTGCTTCAGTCAAGAAAGAGAATTCTGTCTTCCCTTCCAGAAAAAATGACTCAGATTTGCCTTTGTTGCATTAAATAACAGCATCTCAGAGGAGGCAATTTGCTTGAAACTTGCTATTAGAGCAGAGATTATATAAAAGCACTGTGATATTAGTACAGTCTTCTACAAGTAATTTCAGCATCCTGATTAGTTAAGGGAGGTCTGGAAGACAGCTTAGTTGCCATTGCATTCTGCATTAAATAAAATTCTGAAAAGAGTGAGAAAAATTAAGTAGTGTGTTCCCACAGCTTCCGAATAAGATCAACTTCAATTAAAGCAAGTTTTTCTTCATACTCTTTTTAGCAAGGAAACACACAGGTCAGTAACTGAGATGCTTAACTATGGAGAAGAAAGGGAGTTTTTAACCAAATTAAATTGATTTGTACAGAAGGTAAATGAATATATAAACACAGGTTATCCAGTCAATCAAAATAAATTATGCCTGTAGTTTTGGATAGAGTACAGGACAAATGTGAATCTTGCATACAGTACATGCAAGGCATTATTTGCTGCAGCTCAGCTGGGTGCCAACACACATTTGGAGAAAACCTCCTGTGAGGACAGTTTGTGTCACAGATGAAGACCGTATCCACAGACCAGAATTCAGTAGGTTTTTGGATCTGGTTCATAGAGGTTTCATACAGTCAGAAAGTCAAAAGGTCTTCAGTGTACAAACTGGGGATATCCAGGAGGTTAAGGTAGCTTCCCAGCATCCCCAGAAAGCTATGTAGGTGGTTGAAGTCTGGGATGGGGTAACTGAGCAGGCAGACAGAGGTGGAAACACAACCCCTCTCCTCCTCTCCCTCAGTCCCAGCGGGTTCTGAACAAGTGCAGCTGCTGCAAAGCTCATCATTTGTGAGCAAGCTGGTGGCCTGTTCTGCAAGAAAGGTGTCACAGGTATTGTGCTCAGGAGACAAAGGTGTGCCATGATGGAAATGCAGTGATACTGCTGAGGTAGGGGCATACCTGGAGCCTGCAGAGAGAGATCATGCTGTACATCATCTGGGTCACACAGAAGCAGTGCCGGAAATTATGAAAGGGGTTGTTTCTGTAATTGTCATGAATACACAGCTGCAGAGAGGGAATGAAGCAGTCAGAGACAGAAGAGCTCTTTCTTTATAAATACGTGACTATTTAAACGTGCTGACCTCCCAGGAGGCACTGTATGTCCCTGCAGGAGTCCTGTGGAGCCCAGTATTATTTTCTGCTAGGACAGAGTGACAGCACAAAGCTGCTCTGACACTCCTTGCCTTCCTGGGGGAGGGTGAGAGTTTACTGGTTTTCAATAATTTGCCAGCAGGTAAAGCTCATAGCAACGTCTCTCTCATACTAGCTAATAACAGGTAAATATCCCAGCACAGCTTTAAGTGCATTTCAGTCTTGAGATAGGACTCTGTGCTCTCATCCTGAATCTGCATTTCAAACCATGCAATGGTTAAACAATGACTTTGGGGTGTGTTAAGAACTCAAAGTACATCCCTGTCCCCCTCTTCTCACTGAAGGCAAATGGCAGATTTGGAATCTGCAAGGCCAAAAACGTAGTTGTTACTTCATTTGCAAATGCTCAGAGGTGCTGCTTTGGGATGTGCTGCTTGGCAGAACACAGATGTGAATGCACATGCAGCAGCACACTGCTGTGGATGTCCTGTGCTGGGTGGCATGGGAGGCATTTAGCCATACATGGGCTGAGTTTTATGTATTTCACTTCTTACAGCTCCTGGCTATGTGACCTTATTACAAATGCAAGCTAAAGCTCATCTTTCCATGAGCCCTGACTACTGCCAGCCGGGCTAGCTTGGGTTAACACATCACACAGTCATTGTGACAGTGCAGTGGACAGTCTTTGGTATCCTGTCCTGCACAAAACAGCCCAGCTCCCCTTCTGCTGAATCCTCCACAGCCTGGACCTAGAGAGCCCTTATGTACATGAGTCCATTACTGAGCCCAAATTAATGACATGAATGGAATTTGTGTCCCTCTTTCCAGCTAAATAAATAATTTACTTTGAGGCCTCAGGACCTGTCTGGATCAAAGCCTTCAACCTGGGACCTGACTTCTAGGAAGACAGTGCTCTGGATGAGGTCAAGAGAACTGTTGGCTTTCAATGCTTACTCAGTGTTTGAGACTTCATTGCAAAACCTGTTCAGATTATTCTGCAACAGGGACTTTATAAATATATTACATTAATTTAAAATTAATAACTAATGGCACAATCTGGTTGACAGTGAGGCTCACAGCTGGTGTGCAGTATCTCACAGCCTCCACATGGACACCATGGTCATGCCCAGGCACTGCACAATCCTACACCCATGTATACATCCAGCAGCAGAGCCCAGAGCATCCCAGGGGACTTCTGACTCAGAGCATTGAAGGGCTGGAGTGGTTGGGTAGCATTAGTCATCCTTTCCTCCCCTTTCAGGAACAATTCTGTTTTCAGTAAATGTGGGAGCAAGAGAGCAAGCATCTGCATGAGGTGGCCTTTTCTCACTCACTGAAGTTCAAACTGGTGCCCATACTGTGCAAGGGGAAATATCATAATTTGAAGCATAGCCCTTGGGGCTTTTTAAAATCATCTTTCATTCTGTGAAGCTAGTGTTGGTGAAAGGAAATCTCACTCTGTCTTGATTTTGTGGAAAATACATAATAAACTCCCCTTGTTTACAAGGAGACTGTCTGAAATGTTAGTGGTAACAAGTTACTTGGAGATGCAAGCTCACAGGAAGCTGGCTGCAGAAATGCACGTGGGTGGCGTGTTGATGTGTGTTGACATACCACCTTGTTTTGCCTTGTTTGCAGGCTGCAAGACAGGAGGAGGAAAATTTCTGTTTTATCTACTCTGTGCTAGCCTTGATTGTATTGGGTTTCAGCCCATCTCTCTGTTCAGGTGCTTTCTAAGGTCAACAACACCAGGCTTTTTGTCTGCCTTCTTCACGGAGAGGGATTCCTAGTTCTCAATAATTTATTATATCTCTCCTTTGATATAGTCATAACAATTTCCTACAAAGACTTACCCAGACCTAGGCATAAACACTAGGTAAGCCTTATGCCTTCCAAGGAGACACAGTAACATCAGCCCTTTATTTTATCCCTTCCTCCAGTCTCTGATGATCCTAATCCCTTTTTAGCTTCAGCCAGCAGCAGTACACCAAGCAGTGGCTGTCACTGCCCTGCATGTGCTGGTGCCCAGGTGCTTTTTCCTCTTGCTGCACTTTGTGATATGATGAATCCAGTGTTTTCTAGACACCTTCTGAACTTGTGGAATTTGTTCAGGTCGATCATGTAAAACAATTCCTTCTATTCTGTCCATACTCTTCAGGTAATTAGAAGAGATTAGTAAGATGTAATTCTTTCCTTCAGGAATCTTATGAAACACCTATATAGTAAACTTCCCATTATGATGGTTTTAATTATTGTCTCAATCAGTTTGTCAGGTAGAGATGTTACATTAACCATAACTCTTCAGAGTATCCCTAGATCCCTTTTTAAAAAAGTGTAAAATATTTACTGTTCTACAGTCCTTTAGGAGCAGAATGTTTTGGGTTGTTTTCTGAGTAAACCAATATATTCTTCAGCTTTTTAGAAAATTCTTTCTTATGCTCTCCCTTTGACTTGATAACTCACTGATTTTTAAATACTTCAGTGTATCTTCTTTAGACATCTTAGTTTTGCTATGATCTCATCTTTACCATGTATTGTATTTCTGGAACATTCTCAAAAATAAAGTTGTTTAGCTTCTCAGCAATTCCTTTTCCTGCCTGCCCTGTTTTTTTACTCCCTTTGATTTAGGACATATAATGATTATTGCACATATTGACTTTTTTTGGCCATATCTGAAGACAAGCATCTTGTCTCCATTGACAGTAGGTACCAAGAGCATTCACCAGAAATGAACTGCTTTCAGTAATAGAATGCTCAAGAAACAAATGTAAAACAGTTTAAAAAAGGTCACCTATTACAATATTTGCCGAAGAACTTGGATTGTAAGAATTTGTATAGACTGACTGCTTTCAGTGGGATTACTCATGTGAATCAAGTTAATTCCACTACTAAATGTTTATTGATTTTTGAATGTAAAAAATTACAACTATCAGGAATTTTAAATACTTACCAACCACCTCTTTAATGTGATAGGATTGATGCTGAAATCTTTTACTAACCCAAGATCATGGTACATGTGTTCCAAACAGCTCAGCATCTGAAGCAAGAAACGGCTAGATTATTGGCTTTGCAAATATCACTTTACGATCCATTGTGGAGTGAATTTCCTCCTTGCAAGCATCAAATAATTGCTGAGTTCTCTTGTTAAGATGAAAGACAGATGTTCAAAGATTGCATTATTAAAGACAGTGCAAGAGGGGAGACAGAGAGGTTCTGAAAGCTTTTTGAAGTAGACAGATCGCTGTTGATTTCACAGGTTTTCTGCAGGGCTTTGAATCACACCAGAGCTCTTCAGTAATTGTGATTCATGTGTGTCATAGCAATTCCTTCTCACAAAAAGAAGTATCACCATCTTTCTAATTCAGCTGGAATATGTTCTAACACTCAATGAAATCAGTGGGAGTTTTTCCACTGATTCCAGAGGCCCTGGCTGTACAGCAGTGCATCAGGCCCTATCTGTATATAAAGTGACAGCAGAAAATAGGAGATCCTTAAAGTTTTTATTCTAGATGTGTGTCTATCTTCTTTATTACTTTTTGTAAATATCTTCTTTATTACTTTTTGTAAATTCTAAATCCACTATCTTAATTCAAGTTTCTTGTTTAACAAAAGAGCTCCCAATGTAACACTACCAAATGGCATCAGGCTTGTGGTCACCCCCTCCCATGTGCTACAACCATGAATCCCAATAGCCAAAGTGCAAAGGCAGGCTCCTCTTTTGAGACAATATCTGCTCTGCAGTAGGAAAGGGGGATGCAGCAAATTTAGCACTACCACTCCTGGTTAATCTTCTGGGTCTGAAAATATTGCAAAAGATAGATATTGATAATCTGAAATGTCTAGGCACTTAACAGCTGCCACCACACAGAAACGAACAGACTGCCAGGAGTTCAAGAGTTTATGCATCTGCATTTCAATTTCTGAAGGCAAAATCTGCAGAGTACGAAACATAGCCATTACATTAACATATACAGTTCTTAGTCTGCAGACTGATCCAGGAGTTTTTAACATGATGAGTGTAAATGTCATAAATGTGGCCTTGGAGACATTTTTAATTAGGTTTCTGTTATTTAGGCTCTTAAAAATTCTCAAGAAAAGTGATTTCATCTAATGAAACTCTATCTTTAACCAGGGAATATACATGGTTCATGTAGTAACAAGGGGCTGGTTTTGAGTCATCTGAAGAAGAAGAAAGACAAACTTTCCTGCAAGACTTGAGGGACAATATAATGAGCTGAACTGCGCTCAGATCACATGGCTAGCATTTTGTTGTAGACCACCTTGTCTTCTTCCTAGTCCCTGAGGCAGAATATATGTTTTGCAATAGTTTCAGCAAAGACTTTCTGAGACAATGGAATTGATCAAGAAGGTCTGAATTACCCTCAGCAATACTTATCTCCCTCCAGTTGTTTCCAGCTGAGCTTTGGGTGAGTGGCAGAATGATTCTGAGTCCCAAAGCCCCTGCACTTGAATATATGACAATCTCATTTCTCATTTTTAGCTTTCTTGGTCAACACCAACTGGACTCTTCTGAGGCTTGAAAGCGATCAGGCATTTGAGAAAGAAAAAACAAGCTTGTTGCATAGCTCTGTTTACTGAGATGCTGCAAAGCACAAGGTTATTAATTTGCTTGCAGAAGACTATGATTTATGACCTGCATGCTCCAAATTGAGCACATCAGCAAATGCTCATTGCTAAACAAGCATTGACAGAATTGAAATGTTCTCTGTAAACACAAACCAGAGCAAAAAGGGCGAGTTAGACAAATATGGTGCTCAGTTCACCAGATTTTTATGAGGTATCTTATTTCTGAGCAGCACTCCTCCTTGCAGGGCATGTCTAATCTCCTCACCCCATTGTTAGCCTTGTTCGTGCCACCATATATGGTTTCCTAGTACTCTGAATAAGTTACTGTGCTAAAATACTGTGCCTCAGCACACAAAAATCCATGGATAATTGTTTTTGTCTCTGCCTATTCTTTTTTAATATTCAGAACAACAATAAACTAGCAGTTTTATGGTCCACCTGGAAAGTCATAATCCTCTCTTGAGTAAATAGCTGACAGGCATTCAAAAGCTGGCCATGAGCCATTTCTCCTGAGCAGTTGTATGGCCATGGTACAGTGAGAAGGGGATGGAGCAGGAGCAGTAACTGCAGAGCACCAGGCTCAGCTTGGCATGGACTGCACGAGGGAAGCTCTGCCAGACTGCATGGATGGGAGATGGGCCTAAAGCCACCACAGAGTCCTTCTGTTACTTTATGAGGGAGATGAAATACCCTGAAGGGAATATGCTGTTCCTGTGAGTGAGGTATAGGGTATTTTTCTTGTCATGTTGATCTACAGGTGCAGAACCAGAATGATTCTTGTATGTACAACATCTGATTAAGAAGGTAATTAAGGTGATTGCTGCTAGGGCTTCTACTAGAACAACCCAGTCATTCCCTTGGGAAAAACCCAACACTAAGACCCTCATTTAGTCCTGACTTTCATTACAATTTTCCTAGGTGATATTTTCTCCTATTTGCTGCATCTAGTTTTACATTATATGGTCATTACAGAAACACCATTCTCCTTCATGTTTCTGCAGAGGTTTACACATGAGCCTTCCAGAACCTCCTGCAATACAAGCGATGAACAATGAATAAATAATACTCACAGCAATAAGAAAAAACAAGAAAATGAAGCAATAAGAAAATGCTAACAGGTCATTCATGCACCTTTGCAACCCCTTTAGAAAGCATCACAGAAAAGCCTTTGTTTAAAATGATCTGAATCGATATATGAGCCTCTGCCTGGCTTCACACAGCAGCACTCAGATCCATTGATTTGAGCAGAGTTATTGGTGATGTGCTTAAGCATATGCATTGCTAGGGATTGATTTGTTCAGATAAAATGGCCACTCACGTGGCAGTGCACTAGTTATTGTGGGACACTGTGGAAAGACGACAAAGAAAAAACTAAAGAGAAATCAGGTTATGATCATCAGCATAATCCATCTGGCAACTGTAGGGAAAAAAAGCACTGTATTCTGGTGTGACAATGACAATAAAAAAAATACAGAGATTAAGGGTCAGAAAAGGGAAAAAACCCTGCAGACTATCTCAAAGGGTTCCTTTAGCTTTTTTGTCTCTCAGAAAGACTGATAAACCATCTAACATGGCATCCTTACCTCATTGGGCTCCCATAGCCAAACATCAAATGTTGGTTTCCGAAGCGCTTCTATGGTCTCCTGGGACAGCATGTACTGCAGACACAAAGGCAGTTGGTGTGAGGGTTCCCTGCTCCAGCATGGGATCTGCCATCAGCATGTTCCTGGGACTCCCAGGGTCCCATTCATGCAGGGTTCAGCTTTATTTATCAAGCATAGAGCAACAGATCTCTCCCTCTGCCTACCTAAGCCTTCTCTCCCTTGCCACCGGCTGCTTGTGGTTGGCCAGGTTGGCCATGCCTGGTGGGTAGCAAACCTGCAGCAGCCCACTCTGCCACCAGCTGGCTGGCCACTCGTCAGTGGAGATCCTTACAGAGCAAAGAGGTGGAGGGTTTGGGAGAAAAGGTTGGAGAGGGAAGGTGTGATGGATGAGGTTACAGGTAGATCCAGCAAGGGGATGTAAGGGGCACAGGTCATAGATCCATTCCTGGCTGCACTGGTTCTGCTGTCTGCAGAGCATCAGCAATACTCTGTGCAACCAGTCCTGGCTGGGTATTGTGACATGTTTGTGCTTATACTAGCTAGTGGGCACGAGATACTTCCTTTCAGATGATTTACACTCTCACTTTGAGTAGTTTTTCAAAAATGCTAATATTTTCAAACTGGTTGTCAGCCTTCAAGATTCAAGTGATTTTTTTTTACTGTTAAGTTCAGAAGCTTAAAACAAAATCAGGTTCATTGGCCAGGTATGATCTGTAGAGAAAATAAATAAATTTTTAAAAAGGAATGTGGAGGGTTGAAAGACCAGTAGAGAGCTGGACTCTACCAATTTATATTTTTGAAACTATATTGATCAGAGCCATTCAGGAACAAAAAAACTTTGTAGCTTTAATTGGCTCATTTACCATGGCTGTCTCTAATTAGTTTGGGTTTACTATACTGAGCAGGGGAATTATTTTTTCTGAGCCACTGAACTGCTGATACTTAATCCAAATCAGAATAATACTAAAGATCAATTTTCCTTCTTGAGAAGACAATGATTTTCACATTTGCCTTTATAATGTATATTTAATATGATGTTCTGCAAGAAATCTGTGAATTAGAGATACAGACTTGTTATGTGATAGAAGTTTGTAATAACATCTTCTTTCAGTAGACTCATCTGTTCCTAGCCTCACTGAGACTGGACAAGTCCAGCATCTGACAACTGATAACAAATATTGCAAATCTGTCAAGCAGAACTCAAATGTCTGCAACAAGAACTCCTATGAGCTTTGGTCTAGGGACAACCTTGAATATCAGTTCACTCAGTTAGGACAACTCTGTTGCACTTGTTAATTCAAGATCCTAATATCATAGCAGTAGATCTGGGGGGGTTGGACTCAATGATCTCTGGAGGTCCCTTCCAACCCCTACAGTTCTAGGATTCTATGATCAAAAGTTGATCTGACATCTACATTTATTAAGGGAAAAAATAATTTTTAGAAATGACATGTTTTGTGAAAACATGTTAGTGTCAAGAGCACAAGCCTCTTGGACAAAAGTCAGTTAAAAGAAATGTAAGTCTCATGATGTCTGCTTCAGAGACCTAGAGGTCACTTTTGGTAGGCATATCAGAATAAACAGCAGAACTTCTAATTTGTTGCTGTGCAAGGAAGGCCCTGAAGACAAATACATAGGATGCATGCCCGTATCCCACACCTGTATCACGTGAACTGGAGAGCAGCTCAGCCAGTGTTGATGTCTGCAGGCAAGTGCCCATGTCAGCTATGATTTGCCCATGTGTGAGCTAGTGGTTTGTCAAGGTGTGAGATGGGCATTGTGCAGACATAACCTGGAAGCTTTGAATAATTCTTGGGGGCAAAGACTGCTGATGCTAGAACCAAAGTTCCTGTGTGCTCCATGGTTTCAGCCTCATCCATCAGTGTGGATCTGTACTTGTACATGCCCAGTAGACATTTTTCTTCAAGCATTACTGTTTTCTCTAGCAAATACAGTAACTCATTTTCAAAGGGACAATTAATCATTCTGAAGACAATCCAATGTCACATTTTTTCTGTTTCCCTGGGTGAAGCATCCTGATAAATGACTTTTTAAATTAAAAAAATAATCCATTAGGAGAAAACAGGCGGAAGTACTATTTTCTAGAATACATTATAGGCTATTTTTGATTGTTTACTATAAGCATAGAGAAAAAAAAATATAACAAAAGAGCATTAAATGTTGATGAATGCAAAATGTTAATTAACATTTGTAAGACTAATGAACTTTCAAGTATTAAAGGCTACTGAGAATCCAACTTTAAGCTGCCCCAGTCAAGAACATTTTTTTTCCAGGGATTTTGGTTCAGGTCCTGGATTTAGTAAACTCAGAATTAGATGTCTAAGGAGTCACATATTGTAAACCAGAGCTTTTCATGATGGCAAGCATGTAGTAGGGTTCTGAAAAGAGCAAGCATTGTGTGGTACCTTTGGGTAAGATGGTACATCCCGACGGGGAATTGACCTCTTGTTTTCATCCAGAAAGCTGTACTTGCAGGGACAGTTAGTTCTGAAATGAAATATTCAGCTCTTAATATTGTGGGGATAGAACCACAGTGCCTTGAAAAATACTGGAAGTGCTCTGGTCTCTCAGAAGGAGGACTACCCCACTTCTCAAGCTCTCCCTTTCTAACATGGTGGTGTACAAATGCTTTAAAAATATGATCCTCTTTAGCATTTTCTCCCCTTGTGCAACACCACCGTTGCTCCTTCTCCGTCTATTTGAATTGAAGCAAGGAGCATGTATGTGTCTTTAAGAGACCAAATCACTTCTATTTAAACCAATGAACTTTTCTTTCAGCAAGAATCTTGCTCTCCACAGCCGGCATAGCTGTCCAAGGACAGCAGAGCCCTGCCAGGGGTCACGCTGCGTATGGACACTGGCATTCCTGTGCTTATTTACTAGTGTGGGCATCTACTGAGCTCATGGACCAGCTCCAGGCCTCCTAAAACCACGGGTAAGACCATGAATTTTGATGGCATGACCATCTTGCCTGAAGCCCTTCAGGCAGGACATAGCAGTGAGGTACAGGATCATCACTCTTCTTGGCTCCCCAGTCCTGGAGGAAGTGAGCCACAGGCAGAAATTGAAGGTAATTAACTCTTGCCTGGTTATTAACACCAGCACCCACTGCCAGTTACCTACTCTTCCTTCCTCTGCATGTGGCAGAGCCAATCTGATGACACCCTGTCTGAGCAGAGGACCATGACAATGGGAAGAGCATGCTAGCCTTAGAACCTCTGCAGAACATCTAGGTTGATGCATTGCAGTGACAGGGCAGTTTCTTCCCTTACAGCCATGAGGGGCACAATAAAACTAAGAGCTCTGTGTTATCACCCATACCAATCGTGATACTTTAACTCAACACATGTTTCCCAGCTAGTTGGTCACATGGACTTTCAGAACTCTCATGTGAGGTTGATCTGCTTGCATTTTGCATTTATTCCTGTAGCCTTAACATTTGGATTATCCTTCCTCATTTTTCAAGCCTCCTGCCAAATGAAAGCCAAAGAAACACCCAAAAAGAAGCCAACAAAAGCATTCCATTAACTTTATTTGTCCCTTTTAAAATTATTTCACATATTCTGTATTGAATCTCTTCTTAGTGTTTCTCAGCTGGGAATTGGTCTGGGTGTCCTTTCTTTTCTCTTCTTAACATGGATGTCTACTATAATTTCTGATGATGCCTGAATTTTGCAAAAGTTACGTCATACTTCAGTTCATGGGGGTCAGCTGGCTTCAACCAGCTGCCTTTTCCTGCCCTGTTTAAGGAGATTTTCAGTGAAAAGCTGTTTTGTTTCTAAAGCCATTTCCTCAAAACTCCGCTGTGAGGGGTATTAGTAGGATAAAAATAGTGAAATTGGGGCATTCCTTGCCCTAATTGGAGATGGCTGCCAGGGTTAGCTGAGGGTCAGTCAACTACTTCTAATTTCCAGCTGCAGTAAGACATCAAAGTCTTCATCCTACCACATGGGAATGCACCAGAGTCAGAGTGCATCAGACCTTTCCAAATGTAAAACTGTTTCTGCAAATGATCATGTTTTCAAAGCCTCTATATTGTTATTAGCATCTGCCAGTGGTGAGCACAAAAACAGATTGGAAAAAAAAAAAAAAGTCTATTTGAGGGGATTCAAGTGGAGCTGCTTTGCTCTTCTGAAAAGGAGAGCTGCACAATTTACTGTGTGTGATGGCTTTTATAAAGCTATCTGTTCACCCTGACTCCATTCTTTGGTAATGTAACAGCAAACGTAAGAGTATGTAAACACCCAAGAATACAGCTGTGTACACTGTTTGTCCTGGTTTGAGTGAGAACCCAACAAATTCTGTTCAGTGATTTTACTTTTCAGCTCTTTTCAACCCTAACTAACTGCACTTTCTCAAGTTAGTGGCATGTTTTGCAGACAGTGTCTGCTTCTAGCAGTGAGAACACCTCATGTTTAGAGTTACTACCAAGGATACCAAGGCCACTGCTAGAACTTGTGTATCACACTGAGGGGTGCAGAAAGTGACAGACTGCACCTGCAGGGAGGAGTGGACAGGACAGGGGACCCCAAACTGACCAACGAGGTGCTCCAGCCCATAGACGGCATAGCCAGGAGAGAAAGCTCAGGGGTCCGGAGGGTCACTCGCTCTCTGGGTTGGGATCTCTCTCTCTGGGTCGGGATCTCTCTCTCTGGGTCAGGGTCTCGCTCTCTGGATCTCGCTCTCAGTCTCTCTTCCTCTCTTGAGGGGTTCTCCCCCTCAGAGCACCAAGGAGGACTCTGTCCACACTGCCTTCCATCCTGATCAGTGTGTTCCTGACCCTGGTGCCAGAATCCAGCTCCTGAACACAGCTCCTGGCTGCTGCAGGGCCCAGTCTGGGACCCTCCCTGTGCCAACTCCACAGCACCAGTGATGGTGACATAATAACCATCAGGGGGGCTGGGTTCAGTACTAGTTTTGTACATATTTGTATATATTCCATTATTATTATTTTCATTTTTCATTAAATTGTTCTAGTTTCCTTTTCTAATCATTATTAGATTATTCCTTATTCCCTTATTCCTTTTCTCTTCCCCTTTGGGGAGGGAAGGGGGTTAAAAGAGAGTGTCTGTTATCAGTCTGGGCTGCCCTGACCCTAAACCGTGACACTGTTGTATTAGTGAAGGAATATATGGACAAAGACATACTCATGTACATTAATTAAATTTAGAGGCGATCCCTAATTGCAACTGTAATGCATTATCTGTCTAGGAAATGACATTGCAAAAGGGATGACAAGTCTACACAGCAGCAAAACCATTTTCACTTGCCCTAGGATGCCTCTGCTCACCACCCATCCCCCAGCATTCACCTATCTCACACCAATGGGAGAGAACTTGCTCATCCACTCTGGGGCAAAGCAACCCCAGGATGGGGTCACCACGGGCTAGTGGCATGGCTCCTGCAGAACCATAGTTGCTTGAGAATTGGGAACCACCCTCAGCAGCTCCCAATGGGTTCCCTCATAATGGCCATCCATTAAAGAGCATCCTCTCCTCACTCTTAAAGCAAACAGAGGTGACTTTGTAGCCACCCCTGGTTATACACTGAACCTAGCCACTAGCTGCTGCTTTGAGATCCAAGCCCTTAGGGCACAGATAATCACAGACAGAATTTTGTGCAAGAAGAGGAGCTTTTGTGCAGCTGGAGGAGGAAGGCCAAGCTCAAGACAATCAAGAAGAGCTGTGACAAGTAGCTGCCACATCAATATGGCACAGAACAATGCTGAGCAGAGAAGCTACTGCTTCATCAAAAGCAGTTGTGCAGTGAGAGCTCAAAGCAAAGCTTGCTTGGGTTCCTATGCCCAGCACTGCCTGCTGCTGAATACCACAATCAATTTTAACACAGCTTTCCAGCATCAAACAACATGCTGGTCTCTGGATTTCAGTAGCTGTCATTTTTCACTACAAGCCCTCAGCAAAGACTACACCTCAGCTGGAGCTGGCTGCACTGGGCGGACATAGCACTCCCCATTCCTGTTTTTCTTGTTAACAAATTGCTGTTTATACTAGAAAATACAGATTGTAAGGTGACAAAGTCTGGGACAGGAATGAGTCATGGATGCTGCTGGGTCAATCTTGTACTTCCTGATGTGTGTGGCGGTAAATGAGTGAATGTAAAGTTGCCATAACTTCTCTTTTCAATTTTAATTCCCTATCTGCCTGTGCGTCACTACACTCATAAATGCATCTCTCCCAGCTCCCTGTGACAGTGAGGAAAAGACAAACACATGGGCACACGTTATTCACCCAGCACTAATCAACATATGTGGCTTTGCATTTGCTGTCAATCTGATCTCTGATTTTTCTAATGAGATTTCCTCATACACCTGAACAAGAAATGATGTAAGGTACAAGGCAATCTGCAATTCATCCTACTGGTATACATCTGGAGCAGATCTGAGGTTAATGACATTACTCCGCAGTGGTGCTAGTATGACAGCTGAATTTGGCCTTAGACTTAATATTAATGCATTAACAACATGCCTCCTGACATATCTGGACTGCAAAATTTAGAAAAGTGAGTGATTATAAAGCCTAATTCTTTTAACAAATCTCCCATTGCCCTCAGTGGGAAATAGCTTTGATTAAAGGTCGGAGAATTTGACCCCAGCTGAAGAAAAAGAGAGAGGCTGTTAAGATAGCATACTTACATTTGCTGAGAAAAATCCCTTTCACCCACACTTTGAGCAATGCGGTACAGTTTTTTGACCAACCCTCCCAGAAGTATTCATAATCTCACAGTGATTATTTGTTTTTCCTAATGGGGTATTTCAGTGGCACAGGGGGCAGACTTTCCAGCCGAGACCACATACCATACAGAATGCAATTTTTTTCTGCTGCTGCTTTAATTACAGAGAAACCAAGACACACAATCACAGTGAGCCCTTGAATTAGAAATTAAATTCTCAGTTTCTTGTTGCATTTCAAATGGATGTTTTATAATAGCATGAGATCATAATTATAAGAGTTGCTAAATATTTATTTGATGTTTTCCCAGAATATATTGGAGCTGATTTGAGAGTTAGCTGGTTCCCAACCAAACACTGCACTGTGTAGAAGTTCTTTTCCCATTCCCTCTGCCCCAGTAAATCTGGATGAGGAATTCTCATTCTGTATGGTGAAAAATAACTCTGGGTTGCAAGACCTTTTTCTCTATTCTTGTGGCCCAAGTTGTTTTAAATGATGAATGGCTACAGATCTTCAAATGTTAAATTAAAGCCACTGTACTTAATGGTTATTGGTTTCATTGCTCCTTTATTTCTAAGCCCAGAAGGTAACTCAGCTCTGCTGAAATGATGAGTTAGGGTTTGAAACCAGATGCTTATTTCGTTGGTTAGGTGCAAAGCAGAACTTACCTGCTATTTCTTGCTGCCATTTCCTCCCTCATCTTTTTAATGTCGTTCTTGCATTTCTCAATCTCCACTACTTTCAGGCCTTCCACTGTCAACAAAGGAAAACAACAGGCATGTTACCATGGTGAATGTTGAAGGATCTTGTTTCACAATTGTGCAAAATTTCAAAGGGCTGTAGCAGTGGGGTTATCCAGTGAGCCAGCAAGCTCTTACAGTTTGCCCTGGTTCTCAAATACGCAGGTGCTGCCAAGTGATATATCTTGAAAACCCATAGGAATTCTCTGCTGCCAATTTTAGATAATAGCTACAGTATTTTAATTCACCGAATGGCTATAATGTCCAGGCTTTTCCACAATTGTTAGCAGCAGTCAGCTGTTCTGGTGCCTTCACTTCTCTGCTGTAGAACACGAATCAAAGGAAATCCTGAGCAAAAAAAAAACCTCCCATGATGGGATGATAAGCACAGCTAGGCATACGCGTCTTGGCAGGATTAAAATTTCCATTAAGATAAAAGGTTTTAATTTGAAAGTTCATGCTGAGTATTAAAGAGCTCTGAGAGATATCACTAAATACAGAGAAACCAAAGTGAGAATGCAAGAGAGAGAGGAAAAGTTTTACTCTGACTGATTTTTTTTTTAAATGTATTGAAGATCTGTCACTTCTTTTTGCCAATCAATTTTGTAATCAAAGGTTATTTCTGCATGCAGCATTAAAAATCCTATATTCCCTTCTGTATGTAATTACAAGAGCCACAAGGCAAAAAGTTTGATTGCCTGTTTATGCAACAATGCTCTTCATTCTGCATAGCTGTGAAAACCTAATGCAGTGCAAGTATGAGAATAGTCACCCTTTTCCTCCCCTCTCATTGAACTATCAGTGTACTCAAGGACATAAATCTGCACCGTTTATTAAGTACATGTCATTCATATGCAATCATTTCACAGCTCATTTGTTGACCAAACTCATTGTTTGTATGGACAAACGGATTCAGGGAACTCAAGGGAATGTGCAATTCTGCAGTCAGTTTTCAATCACTTTCTTAGAAAAGAATAATCAAAATCACACTTAGTTGGAGGGGTAGCATGTAAGTGATAATAACTCCCTTGGAAAAGCACAACTCTGTAGATAAGGAGAGACCTAGTTTTTTTTTCTTTATGATAGTAACAACAAAGAATGCTGTTGGAACTGGGAAAGGGGAAAAAGAGAGGTGTATGAACTGAGTTCAAAATGCCACGTATTAGGAGAAAAAAAGGAAAGGCTTCTAATTTATGTTTGATTACAGGGATAATGTCCATTTACAAATCCCATTTCCAGATTAGTTTTTGTCTCACATTGCTACAGGCAGTTTCTTTGGGTGATCACAATTGATGATACAGACAAGATACCGTCTTCCTTATTCAGTATCTTCATTCTGGATATCTGGCTGCACTGTTTTTGGGCACTGTTCAACTACCAGTGATCAGCTGCAGTGATCAGTTGACTGCAGGCCCTGTGCTGCTATGTACCACCCCAGTGCATTCATCCAGGACAAGTTCATGGGTAGCCCATTTGCTGAGCTGTCTAAATGGTGGCTGGTGCCCATTCGAAGCAGTGGGAGCAAAACAGTTATTAGACTGATAGGATAGTGGGACAGGCAACTGCAGAGAGAAGAGGAGTTATGGTGCAAAATGGCAGCCTTGAGCATTTTTTCTGTATCGCATCTCTTTAGTTTTCCTCCAAAACCTCTCCAGGGGAGCAGAGAATTTACATAATTATTTTCTTAAGGTAGATGTGAGATGCTTACAAATTGCAAAGGGATTTTGCCAGCTTCCTTATTCGTGTGTGGGCTGCTGTGTAGACACTGGAGCAGAGTCAAACCATGGGACAAAGCATTCCGCCTGTGATTGCCTTGCATGGACACAAGTCACAGGCTTTAGATGGGATTTAAAAATCAGCCAAATCTTTTAAGATTTGTCTCACTGAAAACACATGACTGTGATAAGGTCTCTAGACAGTAACAGGAAGGAAGCTGAGAACATTTTATGTGAGGTGCAGATGTAACACTGTCATGAGCACTTATCCCCACACACGTGTCCCCTCTAGGGAAGAAATCCTGCAGATCACATGTGAAAGTGGTGGAAAAGGGATCTCCAGAGGAGGCAGGAGAAAAGGCAAAACAAAAGCCCAATTCTTTTCACATTTGGCTCACAAATGATAAATGGCCTTGTCATGTGCACTGATTAAGGGCCCATTATATTATTTTGTGGCAAGAAATACCTTCTGAAAAGACCCTGTGCTGTCTAAAAAATCCCTGGGCTGAATCCAGCACTGAAATACAGCTTTTGAAGCAACCTCTGGGAGCCCAGCTCGAGTAGGGAGGTTGGACACTCCCTTTTTTTCCCACTTTTGCTTTTTAAACATAAAAGCCTGAGATTATTTCCAAATGTTGTAGATTTATCTATGTTTCAAATTCTGGGAGTCCAGGTTTGAGCAGATGGGTGCACTTGTAGACAGGAACCCAGGGAGCTCCCTCCCACAGGCTGAGGTTGCTAGGGACATGATCTTGAGTAGGCCGCCTTCCTTAAACCAGCAACAAAGTGCTGGGGACAGCAAGTGAACAACTCTGTGATTCTGTGATTCTTCCCTGCAGCAGGCAGATCTTCGCTGTGTCCCTGCACTGCTGTGGGCTGCCAGTGGGCCAGTGATGAAAGGCAGTGTGCCTGCAGGGTGCAGCCAGGGATCCCAGGGGATCACCAGGGGAGCCAGTGGCCGAAAGCAGACCCCAGCTGACTGGGAGAGTTTCTCCACCTGAGCTGCCAATGGGATAGGACGACCCACAGGAACATTTGCCTCATCACTCTAGTCCCTGAGGACTGGAATTGGTCAGAAATTTCACAGAAAATGCAGAGTGACAGAGCTAATTTTATTTTTTTCTCTTCTTCCCCCCCCCCTTTATATATATATATAATTATTATTTTTTTTCTTTTGGACAAAAGAAAAAATCAAAGGAAGGTTGTGAAAAACAGCAGCCAAGCAGATAGGGAGGATCACTAGTCAGACTCCTGTCAGAGGTTTGTTCTGGGGGTAGGCACACCACAGGTTGCCCCTTCCAGGGATGTTGATGACCACCCGACCAGGAGCCTGTGGCTCGGGTGGCCTCAGGGAGAGGTTCCCCTGCAGCTGCTCTTTGAATAAGGATATTTTTTTCCACTCCCTGCTGACAAAAGCATCAGTATCACTGAGCAGCTGCAGGGTCAAGGTAGCTTCTAGTCAGGGGAAATTTGAAGAAAACAACTTCTCCTATGAACCAGAAACTTTTTTCTTTTTGCAGGCAGCTCTAGTGAGAAAGTGCTTTCTGCAGCTGTAGTGTTAGGGAAGACTCTGCCTGCTCCTGACTTAAATGTTGATTATCAGTGAGGATGTGGCCTTTGGTGTCAAATCTGTGTTGGCAGATTTGACGAGCGCTAGGCCCCAGGCATGCTAAGGGGGCAGAGTTTGCAGGGAGCAACTGTTCAGAGCCATGCCAGGCACCATGTCCCCTGCCTGAAGGGGACATGCTGGGGAGCTGGGGGGACATGAAGGGTAGGTCAGGAGGTGGGCAGTGCAAATCCTCTTGCTGGGTGGACATTACCCGGGGAGTGAAGTTCAGTGGAGGACTCAACAGTCCCTCAAAGGGGGGGCTGGGATGTCTGCAAGCACCAGATGTCCCTCCCTTGGCCACCATGGGCTCCTGCTTTCCCCATGCCTCACCCCAGGCTGGCTGGTGACCTTTCAGGCTCAGAGCCATCTAAATTAGGAGCAATTGGAGGAAGCAGAGGAACTCAAGGAGTGTGACAGAGAGAGGGTACAAAAAGGGCAGCAAGGCTGCGGGTGGTCCAAGGCACCAGTTCCCATTGAGATACTAATAAAGGGACACTCACATTCAACCTTTTTCTCCAGCATTGCCAAGTGATTAGATACTTCCGTTTTCAGTTCATTGATTTTAAAAACCCTGAAAAGAAAACCCTTATGTATTAATGTTATACATTTATTGCCATCCCTACCCTAGGTACAAAGGACTTTTGCTAGAAATGTCTGTTTTTCAGAGGACTGATCTGTCCAACTGTGGTTGCCATAAGAAAAAGAAAATTTTCCAAGGAAATGCAAAAATTTGGGCAGAAAATACACCCGGGTTTAATTTTCAGAAAAAATTAACAAATTATTTTTTTATGGCCCTGGGAATGTACTGTGGCTCTGCAACACTTCATCAACCCCTTGCTCAGCAGTGACTTGTTATTGTACCCCCCGGGGAAGCAAATTTAAACTGATAATGCTTCACCTAACAGCAGCATCATGGTGTTTGCACACTCTGATGCCCTCCTTCTTTTGAATGATGCTGGTGATTTGCTGAGCTGGGTTGGTTGGGACTGATCTGCCCTATAGAAACCAGCTGGAATAAAATAAGCAGCTATATAGCTGTTGAGAAAACCTCTCAGAGGAATGACATGCTTGGGTGATAAAGGGAAAAATGAAACAAAACAGATTATTTGACTGTTCAAAAAAGAAACATTTTCTTTGCTTCCTAAGAGGGGAGAGCATAATAAGAATATTTATATTTACTGCTTGATCCCCTTTTTAGATCAAAGATAATCACCAAATTGTTTTTGGTTTAAGCTACCGTATTGCTGTCAGCAGGAAATAACGTGTGTACCAGGCCTGAATTTGACAGGAGGAGTGGGATTTGAAAGAGATCATAAATGCCCCACTTCCTCCTGTGAAAATTTCACTTCAGGCTGATTAAAAAAAAAAAAAAAAGCATTTTAAATTAATAATGACGTTCAGCTCTTACCTCGAGAACTGTTCAGCAATCTGTCCCAGTATATTCTGGAACAATTCTTCTTTCTCTGAAAAAAATGGGCAGGTGTCAGAGAAGAGCAGAGGAAAGAAAGACACCCTTAACCCCCTGTGCAAAGTGGCTTTCTCCAGATCTGGTAGTGAGGCATTAAGCCTGAAAGTCGTTCTAATCCTTTGAACAGTCACAGCATTTGGGAATTCCTCTTCATCTCACCTGCCTTCTACTGCCTGCAGATGACAGTTCAGGTTTATCAGAAATTTTTTTTTTGGGGTGTACTGGGTCTCTGAGAGGTATCTTTTTCTTTTTAAAGCATCATTCTCTGGAAAAGAAACTGCTTTCACATTTCTTAGGTGGGACACTCAGAATCACCATCAGCTTTTGACAGGTCTGACTCGCAAGTGATGCCTCTACATCATCAGCATACTGCACTAGAGTGCCCACAAACAACACAGCAGTTTATGAACAAAAGAAAACCCATCTTGCTTTTCAGATTTACACTAGGACATTATACGAGAGAATAATTTTTTTGTGCAAATTCATAAGGATCATACTGCTATGTATAAACTTCAGGTGAATGTGAGATGCCAAAGTGACCGTCCTTGCAGCATGATGTCTGCTCTTCCTGGTTTGTGGGATGGACATGGGAGGGCACAAGTTTCCCAAACCCTTTTCCCTTGAGAACATAGTTTGGACAGAACCGCTGCAGGGATCCTGTTGGTAACCCATCACTGCCTGAGCTGCTGAGACAGTGGCCATACTGGGAATGCTCCCTCTGGTAACCCTCTGCCTTCTGCTGCCAGCTCTGATGCTGGGGCACTTCAGCTGGCTCAGGAAAGTCAGATTGGTGAAGCCCCAGCCTCTTCCTGAGACCATAACAATTGCAGTTACTAACTCAGGGAAAAAAAAAAAAGTCCTTAAAACAGGACCCTGGATTTTAAGAGACACTTCAGGAGGGAAGGAAGAAGTATGACAGCATTTTTTTCTATCTTTCAGTCTGTCCACCCAGTATTCACAGAGACAGGGGAAGCATAAATTATCTTTGCCTAGCTGTGAGCTGCTGCTTTGAGATTGCTTCCACTTTCCCCCACCAGCTAATTTAAACGGCACTGTGCTGCAGTTGGTCTCATGCCTGCAATGTGAATATACTCTTGGTTTCTTATGCTCAGGGAGTGGAAAGATTGCATGCTCTCATATACATGCTGCAGATAACTGAACCCCTATTTACACCCTACATAGAAATACCCCAGTGGCATTTCTGAAGCTACTTCTTGCACTTTGCCAAGGGAGCACGATGCCTCATGAGTGCAATCACCCAGGCAAAACACTTCAGACAGAAACACAGCCCAGCATTTACACCATATTTCTAAATAATAGCTCTTGTACCTGTTGAAAGGATTTGCAATTCCTCATGCATTAGCGTTGTCAGAAATACTTGACAAGAGCATTCACCTTGCTGATCAAAACAATGTGGCTGTTACTGCTGTGCCTCCAAACTGCATCAAGCACTCTGTTCTCCAAAAGTCTCAAATTCAATTCCTTTTTTTTTTTTCTGTGATCTGACTCCCAACGGAGCAGCTAGCAGAGCAAATGAAGAGATTAGTTCTTTTCACAGAGACCCATTTTTTCCGTTTTTATCCCCAAAACCAGTTCAAAACCCAAGTGCTAAAGCAAATCAAATTCAGCATCCTATTGAAGTTGGGAGGAAAGCTTACCGTATGCAGCACCTGGGATGGTACCCGAGTCCAACAGTGAACTTAAGCAGAGAAACCCGTGTCCTCTCACTCCAACGCTGCTCAGCTCTCTGACAGTGGCTGTAGCATGCCAGAGACTGACAAGTTCCCTATAAACACCGTTCCAGTTAAAAAAAAAAAGCGCCAATCTTACTTTCACTCCCTCCCCCTGTCAAAACTCACTTGGAGTACTAGGACATTCTCATCCAGGGAACAGTCAGCTGCAATCTGATGTTTATGGATGTAATAAAAGACTTTCAAAACGAAGATGTATGTTTTTATAACCCTAGGGTGCAGTAAAGATGTATGACTAAGAGTGGCAGCTAGTCTCATCTTAAAGAGACAAAGATCTATTTCTTTGTCCTGTTCCTTTCTGAGGGGAAGACCTCTGCTAAACCCCGATTTTGAAGAAAAAGATACATCGTGCCAATGCCATCTAGTCTCGCTTTTCCACTCCTTTTTAAGGTGGGCTATTTCTCTCCATTACCTCCTGTCATCTTCTTTTTTATACCTCTGGGCAGGGCTGATATCCCAGGTGCACACAGCTACCTTTTCCCTTGGTTGCTTAATTTGTTTTGCCACGATTCCCTCTGCGAAAAGGAAATCCTACTGCACGTAGAATGAGCAAGCACAGTCTTTGCACCTGGGCAGAGGGTCACCAGCTCCTGCCTGCAGCAACCAAAAAGTCAATACCAGCCCTCTTCCCAGCTCTCTCCACACCAGCACCGCTAATGCGCGAGAGTTGCAAATGCAGGTGTTCAGTGAGTCAGATTTTTGCACAATACACAGAATGTTTTAGAGCTGACAAGTGAAAATTAGAAAAAAAAAACAACCTCCAGAAGATGCTGCAATAGCGTAATGCTGGGCAGGGGACAGGCCAGCTGGGGCTTCCTGGGGCTCATTCCCATGCTCACTGAGGGCACAGGGACTTTGAGTCCTTGCCTGATGGCTCCTGTCAAGCTCAGTAGGAAGCTTGGCCAAGGCATCACAGAGCAAGGAGCCATTTTGTCCTGCCTCGTGGCAGCCCCATCTGCAGCAGGTCTGGGCAGAGAGCAGGTGCAGGGGAATATGGCAACAGCCCTTTTCCCTGCAGCTCCCGCTGTGGCTGGATGGGAGGGCTGGCAGCAAGCTCACACCTTCCCTGCCAGACGGGGACTAGGAAGGCATTGGGGCAACTCAGGACACGCATGCATGGACACAGATGGCTTATAACCCGCTGGCATGCACCCTCTGCTTCACGCTGCCCTCCTCAGCAGTCACTCTTCCTCTCCTGCCTTAACCACTGGGATCATGGCCAGGGAGCCACCTACACCCTCCCACTCTCCCTGGCTTGCCTCACCATCCTGCCAGCCAAAATGGGGTGCAAGCAGGGAATGCATGACATTGTGGGGGTGGGTTGGTATCCCCCTGTCTTTTCTGATGTGGCCAAGCAATACTAGGAGGATGGAGGCATCTGCCTTTCCCTGCCAGAGTCAGGCTGGTGAATTCCTGCCACATGGTCACTTTCCCACATGTTCTGTGCCTCTGGCTCAGGATCCTGTCTGTATTTCACTTTCTGTAGTTTGTTTGGGTTTGGGTACTTAGACGAATAAAAAAACCCAAACAAAACAAACAGCCAGGTGGACAAAATCCTAAGGAAGGGGTGTGTTGCAACTCCAAGCCCACATCTGAGAATTATCTCATATTGAGCACCAAATTTCCTTGACAGCACGGGTTAATTTGTGTTGTCTCATGCAAGTTCCCCACCAGATGAGAAATCCTGAAGCAGTTGGTCCCATCCAGATGCACACATCCATGTGGGATGCACACAGGGAGCAGCAGACAGGAGGGGGATTTTTCTCTCACAGTATCTGCCTCTTCACTCTTGCCTGAGCTGCAAGTGTGAATATGCCTCCAAAAGGAGGAGAGATCCCAGAATAAGAAGATTTTGGCACAATGACAAACTTCTGTCACATTATCAATAGCAATCTATAAGAAATGTTGTGTATTTAAACATTTAGAGTGAAAAAGTGGTCTCTTTGGGTCTCTGGTACAGTTGATGATGGGCTCAGTGGTGGGCAAGGCAGGGTTAGCACCAGTGCAGACATGAGCCTTATAGCAGGCACCTGCAGAGATCTCAGTTGAGCTTGCTCTCCCACTGCAAGCTGATATCCCTGGGGAGAACACTCTGGGCTTTTCTCCATACAAGTGACAGAGAGCTTTTTAGCTGAAAAGGCAAATTCACTGAAGACCAAGGAGGCAAAGATGTTGCCTACATCCTCAGCCTGGCCAAGCGACTCCAGTGCATGCTGGAGGGATTCCCCGGCACTGAGGTGGCTAAGCAAGGAGTGCAGGTGGTGAGGGGCTCCATCCCCCTCAGGCTCTGCTTTCTTTGGGTTTCCTCACCTGTTTCCCCAGGGACAAGGGGATGCTTGTGTTCAAGGACCCACCAGAACAAGCTGGAGACAGAGATGCAGGGAGAACTGGGGCTAAGCTCAGCAGATCTTATGGTCTTTCAGGTCACACATCTGGTGGGAACTTTAAGGGCTCCTTCAGCCGCCTGTGTGCTTTGCTGCCTTTAGCTTTGGAGCAGCAGGAAAGCTCCTAAGCATGCTTCCTCTTGTTTAGGACAATAGCAGAGAAGGCCCACTTGAGATCCACAATGGCTCCTTTCTCTGCACTGTGTGAAATGTAATAGACCTCAATTTTATTTCTCAATAGTGTGCTGCTAGTAGGATTTGTTCATTTAACTGACATCTCCAGCAGTAGTTCAGAATGCTTGAACCCTACTAATTACAGCCACAACACATCCATCTGTTCGTGAGTTTTGATCCTATTCCACCATGAGGACACAGACCAGAGCCTTTCTGCTGTCAGAGGAGAGAAAATGCCCATTTGATAGGCTTGGGTGTTTAAACACCCTAGAGAGGAAGTGTTTGGCACCAGGGGTTTGATGCTCTGCTCATATAGCTGTGTGCTTTCTAGTCTGGGGCCATGGGAGGAGGGGCGGAACATGATGCAATGGCTCCAGAGGCTCAGAGCTGTCCAGCTGGATCCCTGCCTTTGACTTGTAGACAGTTGACCCTGCAGTGATTTAGTGATTGCCCTGCATCCAACAGATGCTCACTGGAATAATAATTTTTTTTTAATTCCAGCCCTCTCCCATGACTATGGCCAGGAAATGAAGAATGGTTTCTTAGCAGGACTCTAGTGGATATCTCCTCTGCTGGATAAAAGCCACTGCTTGTATTTTCCTCCCAAAGGATCATATTTTCCAGTCCCACCTTTTACAATCTCTGTTCTGCTGAAACATGTGTCATTCTTTTCCAACTGCCTGGGAGACTGCTGAAAAGAGGTGCATTACCTCCCACTGCTGTGAAAATTGGGGTGACCCCTTTTTTGGCATGTATTTCGACAAGTTGCTTTGGGAAGCAGAATCACGCAGGCAGAGTTGTTTAAGAAGTGAAGGCTAGAACAGAGATGGTTTGGGTTTTTTTCTTTTTTTAAAAAGGAACAATTTCCCACTCTGTTTATTCTTCTTACTCTCAGCAAAATGTCAGGAATGCTTAAGATTAATGACAACCCATGTGAAAGAGAAACAGATACCAAGGAACATTAGTTCCATCACACTCAGTTCAACTTTCCTCCTTTTTCCACAGCAGACTCTGTCTTATGCTTTGGCAACCTACCATCAAAATTTTTCTTGCCCTTTTCAGCTTAGATCTTTGGAAATCCTTGTTTTAAAAATGCAGGAAGGGAAGACAGATCTTGCTGACACAGTGAGCTGCACTCAGCACAAAGCAAAGCCATGTGCTGTCAGCTGGGGTGAAAAATGAGGGCCCTGGGAGAGTGCGAAAAGTCATTCATGGTCTTATAAAAATATACGGTTAGCTTCATGGTTGGGAAAAAAAAGGCAGAATTTCTAGAAAAAACTAAATGTATTTTTTCTAGACAGTCCTTCAATCAGCTTCCCAGGTAGGGTAACACAGTGACATTTCCCAGTGGAGACCCTCCAATTCCATTTGCCAGTTTTTATCCACCTTGGCGCAAGTAACTATTGGTTCCCCATAGCAGCCAGTACACATGATCCAGTTAAGAATCCACCTTTTCTAATCTGATAAAGCAAATAGAGTAATTGTGGAGCCTAAGAGCGATATGGTTCCAGCAGAGTTTGTTACAACAACAACATAGTTTAGGAGACAGCTTCTTTCCCCTTAGAAGTCATGTGTGTCCCTCGGCTTAGAGTACCTCCTTCTGGCAACCACGGCTATCATGGCAGCTGCTTATGGCTTATAACAGAACTCACTGTGACAAAGTTCTTCCCTCTTTCCCAGCTACTTTGTTCTTCTAGCTCTCTGCTTGCCTCTGCTCTCTTCAGGCACAAGCTCCCCACTGTTGTCTCTCCATGTGCCCTGCACCTCCTCCTACACTGCCTTGCTGTACCCTTTTCCAGATGTTTCTGCCACAGTGGATGAAGGACCTCACACCGTGGTGTGGGTTCCCTGTGCCTCCCCATCTAAAAAAACCACAGTGCTGTGAGAAACTATGTTTTCTTGTGCAGCACAAGAACAGGTGGCACCTGCAATTAGCATTAGAAGAAGATGAGGTGGGAGCAGCAAAACTGCCTTGCTCCTATCCCAAGACGTTCACCAATTGCTGCAAATTACTTTTTCAGACTCAGATTTTCCAACTCCCTCCTGCTATTTCTGTGCACTCTACATTTTCAAGAAAATCTTAATCTCCTGCCCCTCGTCTCTCCTATCTTTCCATTTTACTGCTCCAAACTATGTCCCCAGCCGATGTCTCCTGTGCTCCTGCAGCCCCTGCCTCAGCAGCCAGCCTCTTCCTTTAGCTCCACAGTTTACAGGCTCTTGCTCAAGTTGCCTTGGAGTGGGTGACACGAGATACTGTAGCTGTATGGATGAGAGAGATCATGGGCCAGATGCTCTACAGGAGTAAGCAAATGCTCTGCTTCAGTGTCTGAGAGCCACTGGTCCGAGCATGACACTGGCAGGCAAGGAAAAATGGTAGAAATGCCACTTCAGTCCTGTCTGTGGAGTACAACTGTTTTGTGTGCTGGGGAATGCATTCCAGATGTATTCTTTCATCCAGGCCTGTTTTAATCCTGTCAGGTGTGTTCAATATTTATTACACTTAGAGCTGCCATGCCCACAACAAAAATTATTCTCAGCCATTTGGAAATAACATGGAGTTCAAATGTTGTACTCTGCCTTCCAGCAGAGCTTTGCCAAGAGATGAACAAGTTTGACAAAACACTGTAGGACAGGCTTTCAAACATATCTGAGTTGCCTGAAAAAAATCTCTGCTTCTTGCAAGACTCTCCCCAGGACATCAGTGATGCTGATTCAGACCAGAACTAAGCATTGTGAAAGTCCCCTGAGCCCAGACATTTCACCTCACCCTCAAATACTTTGAAATCTAGGGACTTTTTTTTTTAGAAAGTTGTTCTTTTTTTTCAGAAAGTTCAGTTCAGGAGGGTCATTTTACCTGAGAGCTGCCCAGTAGCAACAGGAATCACTTTGTATGGAGACCTGGAAGAGTGAGAGAGAGTTGATGTTAGCAACAGTCAGAAGGCAGATTGTCTTTCATATCCATTCTATCTGAGAAGTAGAAAGAAGTATCTGAATATAATCTAAGCTCTCTTAAAACCTGATACTTTAAATGTGCAATGGGCCCTTTTTTTTTTTTTTATGAACACATGACCATCTGATTTACTACTGATTTAGAGACAGAGAGATCTTTCTTATGTGGTCACACAATGAACACAGTAAAAATGCCTTCTCTTTGGCAAGCCTGGACAGACTGTGGACCGAGATGGTATGGCAATTTTGCAGGTCAGATCCAGTGGTGGGGATCATCTTTTTGCTCTGTGTTCACTCATCATCCTGTGCAGCAGATCCCTCCCAGCTGCTGAGGCTCTGCCATATAGTGTCAGTGAGAGTAATGCCAGTGATAAGTAATGATGAAGTATGTAATGAAGTAAGTAACTGCAGAAGGAGTAACTCTGAGCAGTCAGAGTGAAACTAGAAGTGTCAGCCTGAACAAACAATAGAAAGCCAAGGAGAAAAAAAAGGAAGGTATTTGCAGGTGGGAAGAGCCAAAGCCAGCATGGAAGAGACCTAACCTCATCGAAGATGTTGGCTTTTCTCTTTAAGTAATGTCATGGTTGTATCCTAGCAGAGCAATTAAGGAGTGGGGAACAAAGAAGCTGGGAACCTTGACAGTAAACAGGGTGGGATGGGAACAGATGTTCTACATTGAATACTTAAAAGAGGGATTTTTTTCCTCAGACAATTATTTCTACTTTAATAACAAGCAAAAGTCTTCAAACCCAGCAGGCATTCGTGTTAAAAGCCAACATGCAATTCCTACTCTCATCTTCCTCCCTTCAGGGAGTTGCTCACCTCCCACTGCACACAAAAGGACTCTGCAAGCAGCCACCACCCCTTCCCTTGGGCTTGGCCATGTTTTTGAGGAGTAGGCTGAGGCAGGGCTTACCTCTCTGAATTTGCAGGCATTGTCGGATCAACGGACACCATACAATTGTCTGCTGTCAGAACAGAGATTGTTGTATTCCTGAAAAACGTGTAAAATATGTTCATTTGACCTAGAAATGCTGGCTGAAATTCCGTGCTGCTGCACAGGGTGCATAGCCATCACAGCCAGCTCTCCTGGCCTGCCCTGGCACTGTCACGGACCCATTTTGCCTTGGTGCAGAAAGAGTTAAAGCACAGGACAGGGTAGGCTTCATGCTTCATGTTTTTCAATCCCCAGAGATGTTTCTGGCAAAATGTTAAGTGTGATCAGCTTTGATCAGAGCAGACTTTGCTCTCTGCTAACTCATGTATTCTGTTGACTCATCAACTAATAATTTCTGCTAAAAAGCTGGTTTGTGATACACTGACTCAGGGACTATGTATTGATTCACACTATGGAAATGACTACCAGTGCTATGAATGTCTTGAGATTGTTTAGTAACTCTTGTTTAGTAATCTCTTGTTGAGATAGTTTAGTAACTCTTTTTACAAAAACAAACATCTTGCTGAACATGGGCCCTTTTTTTTTTTGATACTGTGCTAGGTGTGATCTCATAAGCTCAGGGTCCAGGAGCCTGGTTGAAACAAACAGTCCTTCATAAGGTTTCTGACTGAAATAAAAAAAAAAAGCCAAATATGCAATTAACATACTGATCATGAATCACTAAAACTGCTAAAGAAAGTTCCCTGGGTGATGGAATAAAAGTATATGACATCATAGGTGAATGAGAGTTATTAACCTCACTAATGTCAACCAGGAGGAAACAGCCGGGTTAAACACCAAAGGGCATTAATTCTGTCCAGCAGCTTATGCAAATTCTTTGTCAACATGAACTATATTATCTTTCAATTCCCAGAGCTAGAGTCATGCAAAAATCCCAACATAGACAATTTTATCTTTCAATTCCCAGAGCTAGTCATGTAAAAACACCATAATTAAAGGATTTGCTTGTGTTTGGTTTTGTTTGTTTTTTTTCCTGTGCTTTTTCTGTATTGTAAACCTGTAGGTACAAATGTAAGGACTACTTTAGGATATGTGGCTTATGCTGCTGCACATCTGCCCTGCACTGCTCAAGATCTGTATGCAGACAGCAGATTCTCCCTTCTGGACATGGCTAAGGGCCTTTCAGCCCCCTGCACCACTGCCCTGGGCAGGCAGTGCAGGAGTGGCTGGGNCTTTGGCAAGCCTGGACAGACTGTGGACCGAGATGGTATGGCAATTTTGCAGGTCAGATCCAGTGGTGGGGATCATCTTTTTGCTCTGTGTTCACTCATCATCCTGTGCAGCAGATCCCTCCCAGCTGCTGAGGCTCTGCCATATAGTGTCAGTGAGAGTAATGCCAGTGATAAGTAATGATGAAGTATGTAATGAAGTAAGTAACTGCAGAAGGAGTAACTCTGAGCAGTCAGAGTGAAACTAGAAGTGTCAGCCTGAACAAACAATAGAAAGCCAAGGAGAAAAAAAAGGAAGGTATTTGCAGGTGGGAAGAGCCAAAGCCAGCATGGAAGAGACCTAACCTCATCGAAGATGTTGGCTTTTCTCTTTAAGTAATGTCATGGTTGTATCCTAGCAGAGCAATTAAGGAGTGGGGAACAAAGAAGCTGGGAACCTTGACAGTAAACAGGGTGGGATGGGAACAGATGTTCTACATTGAATACTTAAAAGAGGGATTTTTTTCCTCAGACAATTATTTCTACTTTAATAACAAGCAAAAGTCTTCAAACCCAGCAGGCATTCGTGTTAAAAGCCAACATGCAATTCCTACTCTCATCTTCCTCCCTTCAGGGAGTTGCTCACCTCCCACTGCACACAAAAGGACTCTGCAAGCAGCCACCAC
The DNA here is from genome assembly GCA_013401355.1 of Ceyx cyanopectus. Classification (NCBI taxonomy): domain Eukaryota; kingdom Metazoa; phylum Chordata; class Aves; order Coraciiformes; family Alcedinidae; genus Ceyx; species Ceyx cyanopectus. Next base: position 76,009 of record VYZU01055387.1, read on the forward strand.
CCCTTCCCTTGGGCTTGGCCATGTTTTTGAGGAGTAGGCTGAGGCAGGGCTTACCTCTCTGAATTTGCAGGCATTGTCGGATCAACGGACACCATACAATTGTCTGCTGTCAGAACAGAGATTGTTGTATTCCTGAAAAACGTGTAAAATATGTTCATTTGACCTAGAAATGCTGGCTGAAATTCCGTGCTGCTGCACAGGGTGCATAGCCATCACAGCCAGCTCTCCTGGCCTGCCCTGGCACTGTCACGGACCCATTTTGCCTTGGTGCAGAAAGAGTTAAAGCACAGGACAGGGTAGGCTTCATGCTTCATGTTTTTCAATCCCCAGAGATGTTTCTGGCAAAATGTTAAGTGTGATCAGCTTTGATCAGAGCAGACTTTGCTCTCTGCTAACTCATGTATTCTGTTGACTCATCAACTAATAATTTCTGCTAAAAAGCTGGTTTGTGATACACTGACTCAGGGACTATGTATTGATTCACACTATGGAAATGACTACCAGTGCTATGAATGTCTTGAGATTGTTTAGTAACTCTTGTTTAGTAATCTCTTGTTGAGATAGTTTAGTAACTCTTTTTACAAAAACAAACATCTTGCTGAACATGGGCCCTTTTTTTTTTTGATACTGTGCTAGGTGTGATCTCATAAGCTCAGGGTCCAGGAGCCTGGTTGAAACAAACCGTCCTTCATAAGGTTTCTGACTGAAATAAAAAAAAAAAGCCAAATATGCAATTAACATACTGATCATGAATCACTAAAACTGCTAAAGAAAGTTCCCTGGGTGATGGAATAAAAGTATATGACATCATAGGTGAATGAGAGTTATTAACCTCACTAATGTCAACCAGGAGGAAACAGCCGGGTTAAACACCAAAGGGCATTAATTCTGTCCAGCAGCTTATGCAAATTCTTTGTCAACATGAACTATATTATCTTTCAATTCCCAGAGCTAGAGTCATGCAAAAATCCCAACATAGACAATTTTATCTTTCAATTCCCAGAGCTAGTCATGTAAAAACACCATAATTAAAGGATTTGCTTGTGTTTGGTTTTGTTTGTTTTTTTTCCTGTGCTTTTTCTGTATTGTAAACCTGTAGGTACAAATGTAAGGACTACTTTAGGATATGTGGCTTATGCTGCTGCACATCTGCCCTGCACTGCTCAAGATCTGTATGCAGACAGCAGATTCTCCCTTCTGGACATGGCTAAGGGCCTTTCAGCCCCCTGCACCACTGCCCTGGGCAGGCAGTGCAGGAGTGGCTGGGTGCTGGACTGTGCCACCTTCCACCATGCACCCTGACATGCACTTATACTGCATCCTGGATCCCTCTCAACACAGAGATTTAAGTTGGATGCTGCACTCTGGGTTGAAGGTAAGAGAAACAAACCCTACAGCAGGAAAGGTGCATGAACTTTGCAGGAAAATAAACTAGAAAATACTTGGCCTGGGCAATGGATTTGGGGATATTTATGTTCTACAAAATGGTCTGCTGGGGTTCTTAGTGTTTGACTACCCCTTACCTGGGATTAGATTGTATTGTATCTAAATGGAAAGCTTATTGCCTAGTGGCAGTGCTTCTCATTGGACCCATTTTTTCCCTAAAACACAGATTCTAAACATATGGTTGTGTTTTACTCAATATGGGCAAAAATGTATTGCTGTTGTATAACTAGTAGGCACATGCAACCTGTGTACACTTAAGGCTAGGATTCTGCACTATATTTTATATTTTATTAGACTGTATCTCTTCTGTTCCACTCTATTTCACACTGTTTCTCAGGCACAGCCAGGACTAAGGTGGCTCAATGCCTGCCAGAGCTTTGTGCACTTTTCCAGCTGGTGCTCTCTGGATTGCCCCAATTTCTTCTTCCAGTAGACTGGAACAAGAGAGAGCCTGACTAGCAGGTAAATTAATCGTTTGGAGCCCATCTTTAAATTGTCCCCAGAAGTAAAGGAACAAAAGTGAAATAAATGTCACAAATGAAAAGAGAGTCCTACCTTGGTAACCCTGTTGCAATGCAGAAGAGGTCCATGATATCTTTGGAGTTGCAGTATTTACTAAAGAGCACCTTCCAAACCAAACAGCAGCAGGGGGAAAAAATACATAAAGACAAAGAAGAGAAAGGACAGTTAGTTCTCAGGGAGATAAGAACTCTATTCAGATGAGAACGGAGATAATTTTAGGGCTCATCCAACCATTTAAATTATCTGATTTGACTTGTGAGCTGGAATATTTCTCTACCTCTGCTTAACACCTGTGTCTTTTTCAATAAAGCAGGCAAGCTCTGGAGACCTAATTGCACTGTTCAGAAGTAGTGCAAAGTATGGGAACTGAGCACAAAAGGTTTCTCATAACGCAGTACGCAACTGCAAATTTAAGGATGTAAAAGCCCAGATTAAGGAAGAAAACATCCCAGAATGTGAGAGGATCTTGAACAGTATAAAAGGGCACTGCTTTTTGGACAGCACCATCTTAAACTACTTTTAAACTGAACAGAGAGGTTGGGGTTTTTTTTCTGAGGTACTGACAGATTTCCTGCTATCAGACTGATTCAATCCTGCTGTTAGTACAGAGCTCAGACTGGGAAATACAAAACTTGCTACTGTTACGTTCCCATGTCCACAAGCACCTCTTCATCCCCTTGCCCTTCTAAACACACCAGACAGCTCCTATTCAGAGAAGACTGTTCAAGCAGCACATCTAGGAGGAAAATATCCGCTTGACCCCCTTGTGATACAGCCTTCGATGATGTGATCCCATGCTGTGATTTTCCCCAAGACTCCTAATTCTGTCAGGATATGTGGGTGATGGTGCTCCCTGGTTGAGAAGCTCTCAGGCATCTGGGGTGGGGAACAGAAAGCCTCTCTGGATGCCTTTGATTGACTATGGTGGAGGTTTTGCATCTGCCATGGAAATAAAATGCCTCGCTGCAGTCAGTTTCAGCTGATCTTCTCAAATCCAGAAATAATGGGGTTGATTTGTCTGGGGGCTGCTGGTGTTAATGGGGTGGTCACAGGCTGCAGGGGACATCTTGCAGCAGGGAGTGAAAGGACACATTGATGTGGAGAGGGGAAGCTTCCATAGCCAGCCCTGGAGCTCACCTCCCTTGCACCCCTCCAGAATAATTAGCCACAGGGATTCTGGGTTTAGGATGTAGCAGCTCAGAGGGACCTAAGGGCAAAATTCAGGAGGGGGAAGAAAGTGCTGTTTTGCAGATCAGGTCTGCATCACAAGGAGATCAAGGTCAAAAGTCTCCCCTCCTTTTGAGTGCCTCACTGGAAATGCTCTTTTCTGTCCCACACAACCATCTGTAGCATCCTATAACCTCAGACACTGTTTCTGCTGCAGTCCATCATGGGCATGGGAGTTGTTCATACCCACAAGTCAACTTAGAGGCTGATGATCCAGAAAATGAGGAACGTGACACTTGGGATGGCCTTCCATTGGTTTGTTTTCATTGCCTTGCCTCATGCAGCCAGGAGGAAACATGGGCTGCAGGCAGCAGGGGCTGCAGGCAGCAGGGGCTGCAGGCAGTGGGGGCTGCTGCCACCCTTCCCTGATTGAGCAGGCATGTGTTCAGCAAGATGAGGACCACACTGGAAAAAAACCAAGCCATTTTCTAATTCAGACTCTCCCAAACGGTGTATGTGTTATGAGATAACTAAGCCAGCAGCCTTGGCTTTCAAGTGTTTTAATTCCTAAATCATAATAGTATTTCAGCAACACTGTTCCCATGTGCCTTTTCTAAGGTGCCCTCTAGATAGCAGAGGAGATCCCTCATCTGGAGATGTCACATGGTACTGACCCAGACCTTTGCTGCTGGCAATGGGGAAGACATGGGAGAGCCGGCAGGACACTGTGCCAGTGGGGAGATGCTAATGCTTGCTGCCAGCTGGGGATATGGTGACTATGAAGTATCAGAAGATCTTCTGTGAGATCTGGCCAGCCTGGTTGTGTCCCTCTGTGCCAGGGGTGTGATGCACTAACACTTGAGCTGATGGTGAAGAGACGCTTTAGACCTCAGTGGTGGTGAGGAGCTCTCTTACTGCTAAGTAAAGTTTCAGGAGGTTTGTGGTAGAGAAAAGAACAATATTGGTCACCTCAAAAGGTAGCTGTGATTGACGTCCACCTTCCCTGTGGATGTTGTCTACCTTGATTTTAGCAAAGCCTTTGATACTGTTTCCCATAACATTGTCCTGCAGAAACTGGCTGCCTATGGCTTGGATGGATGTGCTCTTTGCTGGATCCAGAACTGGCTGGATGGCCGGGCCCAGCGAGTGGTGCTGAATGGAGCTGGTTCCAGTTGGTCACTAGTGGTGTTCCCCAGGGGTCAGTGTTAGGACCAGTACTCTTCAACATCTTTATCAATGACCTTGATGAGGGGATGGAGTGCATGCTTAGCAAGTTTGCAGATGACACTAAATTGGGTGGGTGTGTCGATCTGCCTGAGGGTCAGGATGCTCTGCAGAGGGGTCTGGCCAGGCTGGAGCAATGGGCTGAAACCAACTGCATGAGATTCAACAAGAGCAAGTGCAGGGTCCTGCATTTGGGTCACAACAACCCCCTGCAGTGTTACAGGCTTGGGGAGAAGTGGCTGGAAAGCTGCACAGTGGAGAAGGACTTGGGGGTGCTGGTGACAGTGACTGGAGATGAGCCAGCAGTGTGCCCAAGCAGCCAAGAAGGCAACAGCGTCCTGGCATGGATCAAGAACAGTGTGGGCAGCAGGAGCAGGGAGGTGATTGTGCCCCTGTACTCGGTACTGGGGAGGCCTCACCTTGAGTACTGTATACCCTTTTGGGCCCCTCACTACAAGAAGGATGTTGAGGTGCTGGAACGGGTTCAGAGAAGAGCAACAAAACTGGTGAAGGGTCTGGAGTGTTTCTCCTATGAGGAGAGGCTGAGGGAGCTGGGATTGTTTAGTCTGGAGAAGAGGAGGCTCAGGGGGGACCTTATTGCTCTCTACAGCTACCTGAAGGGAGGTTGTAGGGAGGTGGGGGTCGACCTCTTCTCCCAAGTTAAAAATGACAGGATGAGGGGGAATGGCTGCAAGTTGCTCCATGGGAAATGTAGGTTGGATAGCAGGAAGACTTTCTTTCCAGAGAGGGTGGTTAGGCATTGGAATGGGCTGCCCAGGGAGGTGGTGGAGTCCCCATCCCTGGAAGTGTTTGAAAATCGTGTGGATGTGGTACTGGGGGACATGGTTTAGGGACCCTAGCAGTGTAGGGTTAACAGTTGAACCTGATGATCTTAAAGGTCTCTTCCAGCCAAATGATTCTGTGATTCTGTGATTCCCTGTTTTCTGTCCCGAATGAGATTACACCAGGAAATATCTTTATAATATATTGAGGCACTTGATTGCTGAAGTATTTAGTAACTTTTACTGGGAAAATGGGTGAGATTAATTCCTGGATCTGCTTTAAAAGCCTATGTTACCCAGTGATTGACCCTTGGTTATTAAAATACAGCAGCAATCAAAGCAATAAAACATAGCAAATCAAGTTCAGATAGGACTGAATCTCTGCTTCTAGAAGAACACGGCATCCTACTGGAGTGATAAGTCTAAAATTGGCTGACAGAGCATTGGAGGTTACAACAATTGGTACACGCAGCAACTGAGCAGATGATGTTAATTGTGGCTGGACAGAGGGTAAAGGCTTGTGACATGCCAGGAGTCCTATTTCACCTATTGAAGTTTCTTATGATGTAAATTAATTATTATTGACCAGAACAGATAAGAGAGGAAAATATATATTAATAAAAATTAAAAAAAGTGGAAAAACATTAAAGTTAAGAAAACTGGCCTGACTCACAGAAAGCATCAGGAGCTTTCAATGCACTGAGGTTTAATTTTAATGCTTCATTTTACTCCATGGAATAGTGAAAGAGTGGGAAGCAAAACAACAACAGTATATACTAGATCATGAGCTGTCTCCATACATGATTTTCAGCTTTCCATGCTTGGCATTTTTACTTAAATTTGCTGATAGTGGATTATGAATCACCCACCACTGTTTGATACTCATCTAAGGATAGTTGTCCTCAGATGTTTGAGGTTTTTAATCAAAGAGCATATGATCCTAAAGTTTTCCTCTCTTTCAACCTGATGAACTCTTCTGACCAACATCCTTCTGTTCTAAAACAAAACAGCCGGCCTCAGACATTTTCCAGTAATAGGCAATTGTTCCTGTTATTGTCTGCAGGTTTATGTTCCCAGTAAGGTCGATGACAGTTGTGTTGATGGAATATTATTGCAATGTGTTTTGGAGAGATGGAAAAACAGTCCTGCTTTACTATTAATGGTTCCAGCAGAGTATAGGAATCACATTTGCCTAAAGTCCATTATCATTGAAGGGACATTAGCAACATGAAAGCAATATAGTGACACTTGGCTTGCAGCCATACTTCAGCTATATGGTACACATGGTTTCTCCCGTGACTAGGGAAGTTGGTTGACCTGCAGCTTTGAGGATAGGCAGCCCTGCTGGGGCTAGCTGCAGCAGTGAGCATCTTACACTGTTCTGTGAAGATGTCCCTGCTCGGGCAGATGTCCTGGAGCAATTGCTGTTCAGCATGAGTCTCTGGGATGATGCTGTCTTGGCATGGTTTGTGCATCTACTCCAGAGCCACAATCAGCACTGAGGGACTTCATCTCCCTTTCAACCCGACCCACAGTCATCATCTTGCTTAGGTCCCTGTTCCTATGGCTAGGTGGCAAGCCACTGCTGCAACATGTCTCGCAGCATCTTACTCCACGCATTAACACTTGGCACTCAGATATCATTGCTTAGGACAGGACTGAGACCTTGTTATGGAGCATAAAGAAGCCAAAGACAGGAGATCACATCAAATTCTACAGCTGTGGACGTGGACTAAGATGGTGTGTGTATAGAGCACAGACTGGTTTCCCCATAATATGCATCAAAAAAGTGCATAGTCACACAGGTCAGCACAGCCTGAAAGAGCTAGGGATGCAACTACTGGCACCTACAAGAAAGAGTAGACAGAGGGACTACAATATTGCCTGGTAGTATGAGAGTCTCCTGCAAGACCAGTCAGCACAAGACACTCAGCATCCAATGTCATTCTGAAAGCAGAGGCAGAGAAAAATCATGTGTAATCAGTCACTGTATGGGAAACAGAGGCCTCTGCTTAATTTTGCAGATGAATGACTAAATGCCACAAAGAAGAACAGCCACATATAAACCCTGTTAATTGCATTTCCCTTGGATTTCTCCCAACAAGAATGTATTCCTCAAAAGCAATGCAGCATCTGCAAACAATTCATTTTCCCCTGTTTGAGAATTAACTTTATTTCATATTTCTGTCCTTGTTACTGTTAGAAAAACTTTTACCATGTGTAGAAAAAAAAAAAAATTACAGGAAAACGAGTTTTCTCTGAACACTTAGCTTGATTGTTTCAATGAGTCTCCATCAAGACCAAGAAGTAACCTTTTGATTTAAGTGGAGAATGATGTCTGCTGCCTTGGAGAGTAACATGAGGCAATGGGGGGAAAAGCAGAGTGCATAACTGAGGCTTTTTGGAGTGGAAATAATATTTTGATAAAGTATGCAGTGACTGCGAAGTAGGACAGTGTGACCCAATGGGGATGCCTGGTTCTTGGCCCAGACCTCACTTGTGTGAGACTCCTCTTTCCTGGAGGCAGTTCTGCATTTTTTGAAACATCTTCCTCTAAGATAAGAGGCAATTTATCTTGATCCATAGTAACCACCTCTGAGCTAGGACAATGATTTTTAAACCCCTCTCAGAAAGAGTAGGGATTAAGAGCCCTGGTACTCTGGCTGGCTTTCCTACTCAGAGGAGCAGTTCAACATTAAGGACTCTGAGGGAGGTATTACTAAAGGCCTATTGTGTACACACACTGCAGCCTACCACTTTACAAGTAATCACATTATATTTTGCTTTCAGATCGGATGGATAAAAACACAGCTTACAAATCCAATTTCTATTCTATATTTGATCCTTAGTACAGCTAATCCTCTTTGTAAACTCCAAACGCCATCCAGAACATTATCCATGTTCTGATCTGCTCTGGATAATTGGGTTTTCTTCCAAGAATTTAACTCACATTTGTGGGGTTTTTTTGCCCTGGTAAAATTCCTAAATAAATAATGCACAAATATTTTCAAAGCTAGTGCATCCTCAGTTTCCAGTCCTACTTCCTTTTGCTGGTCTCAACTCACTGCACTCAAGACTTCTAGTGCTTGGTGATGTCTTTCATTCAGCTCAGTGAGCAATGTTCAGAGTCAGGGCTGAAATTGCGGAGCTGACACAATCTAAAATGATAATATTTCATTAATGAGATTGGAGGAGAGTGTGTCAGACAAGAGTCTGGTAAAACTCAGTTATGTATCTTTCATGAACTGCAAAAATTGCTGCTGCTTCTGTAACAGAGGCTTTCATTATGGATTTCTGAATTGCTAAGTCAGAAGGCTGATGTGAAACTTTTCATTGCGATTTTCCCTGTCTCTCTAGTGGTCTTTGTTATCCATATCAAAGTGAAGCAGGATCCAGAACCTTTAGATACCACTCTGTAGGAATCAATGGAAGGAATTCACATTTCTAAATGTGCAAGCAAATAAGTCTTCCTTAAATATAAAGATAAATAACCTATCGGTCATAGTTGCCAATATCCAAAAGAAGCCTTACCTAAAATCTTATATCTCAACAGCTTCCAGGTTTCTCATTCTTCAATTCAGATGCAAGCACAGCATGAACTCAACTATAACCAAACTATCTGTCTGTGCTTTATTTCTCGCACTAATTAACAGCTGATATTCAAATGTTAGTTATTATTAAAAATAGTAAGCCAGATTTACCATCTGTTTAGTGTAATAGGAGTTTCTCTAAGAGAAGAACAAAAAATAAGTGTTTGTGAATGTGCATGTGTGGGAAAGAAAACATGAGAGCCCTCAAATGAGAGTCTGATCAGAAATGAAAGCTCCTCCTAGCTCTTCAAACAATGCTTCTGTTAGAAGATAAGGAGAATGGTAGATGTTCTAACAGCCAGAGCTCTGCAGTCCTGCTGATTCACACTTGCCTTCAGGCAGTAATGAAGCTTGACAGTGTTCATTTCCACACAACACCCAAGTGGAACGTTCAGGTGGGATTTGTCTGACGTAACTTTAACCATCTACAAGTTCAGCATCTCATGCATGTCACTGCTAGACTCTCTCTCCTGCTATAAGAGAAAGAGGAAAACTTCCAAAGGGTAAATCATCCCGCACATCTCTGAAACACAGTTTGAGATGGGATGAATCATCCTCTGGAGATACCACCCGCCTCCCCAGTGACTGTGGGGAACCTGCATGACTAGCTTAGAACAGTCACTTTTAGATGACTACAGTTAAGGGTTAAGTGGGGTGAATCCCGTTAGTTTCCTGGTTATGTGCACTACCGTGGTGTAAGAAACAGGAGCCACCAGACACAGCTGATGTGTCAGGATCCTGAGGCACATGACTATATGGCAAGCAACAATTCCCATTTCTGTAACATCCCAGAACAGACAACTATGGCAAAAGACATTTTTCTGTGACACACTCAAACACGTGATCCCTAGGGCAATCCTGGATGGCCATTGAGAGGGACAGAATAGCAGAAGCTGGCCCTTTCACTGCAAGCAAGGAAAGACCTCATTAGTTTAGAGTCATTAGGGCTCACAGAAGCAACAAGGTTACTACTGACGATACTAAGGGACATTCTGCTTACATTTGGTCTTTCAGTATGAATGATTAATGGCAGAATGCAACCAGGAACCAGCAAAGCTGCTTGTGAGAAGCTGAGCTGAAAGTTTCATATTTTCTGCAGCAGACACAAAAGTATTTCATCATTTGACAAATAACACAAATGTCTATACTCTGGCTTTCTTAACATAAAAGGGCACGTGTTTACTGCTAATAGAGTACTAAGTGCAATTAACCCTGTAGCACATTAATGCACTAGGCCTGAAATATTTTGTAAACTGGATAACAAGGACACTTTAAGCAGCAAATGTCCTTACTAAATGTGAGTGAAGTTTGGCTACTTGTTATAAAACTACTCATATACAATTAACATCTGACATTACAACATGCTTGATATACCATAAGACTGTGAAGAGTAACAGTAGCTACCACAGTATGGAAAAGCAAGTAGGGTGAGATGCCAATGAAAGGCCAATTTGCAGCTGTACAAGTAAGTTCACTAGAAAAGTGCTAGAAACAAAATGGTTTTGTCCTGTTTGTACTAAACCAGAAGAGTTATATATGGGTAGCCTAAGTTGCTACAGTCGGCTTGTCCAATCCTGTCAGTAATGCTAGCAGGAGAGTGTTGTCTTGGCTAACATAAGAATAAACTGTAATAACTATAATAGACTACATGTGCCTTCAGCAAGATAAAGAGCAGTAAAGAAGCCTTTCTGGGTGATGGGTACAGAATTGCAGAGCTACACTGGAATCACAGAGCTGTACTGGGATTATGGTTTGGTCCTCTATAAATTCTCGAAGGAGGCCCCACTGGGGAGGAGACAGAAGGGGGAGTAGAGGAGAGAGTGGCTTCAAATATGACATTACTTTTTACTTTTTAAAAAGCATGGTTTAAAGACATTTTTACACTTTAAACTCTTTCTGTGCTATAATGTAATGTATTTTTTAGGAACCTGTTATTAATTTCTTGATGCTTTACAGCAAGAGCATCCAGCAGCTGCCTTAAATTCACTTGGTACAGCTAAAATCACAGAGCTAAGATTAGCCAAGACCACTGGCAAGACTCAGGCTGTGTTGCCTTGCACCCTCTGTAACCCACAGAGATCTGCCAGCATCAAGAAAATGATCCTACAAAAACAGACCTGTGCCTCACTGAGCTAAAGCGGGTTTTGACATCATTGGCTTGTCCATGCATGAGAAGAACCTGTGGATACCAGTCAGGTAAAACAGCCCCTGAAGGTGTCCATGTCACAGTTGCCCATGAATGCCCCCTCTGCAAAACCATCTGATGGTCAGCAGATGAAAGAGTGTTGCCTTAAATGCTCACTCCGAACAGATGGGGCTTAGGGTCCATGGGCACCACAGAGCACACTTGCCCTGATGTGCTGAGAGAGTCACCAGGATGCAAAAATATTTAATTGCCTTGAACTGACCATCAGGCTGCTATTTCTTCTGCTGTGTTTTGGTTTTAATCTGAATCTGTTGTGCTGTGTTAAAAATAGCATGGTGAGCTTTGGAAAAATCTGCTGGGTTTGCTAGAATCCAGGCATTTATACCACAGTTGATGTTGGTCTAATTAAAAAGCTCACATGACAGAAACAAGTTCTATGTGCTGATGTTTCAACACAATAACCACAGCACCAAAACACAGGCTCAGCATTGTTCTGTTCATTGTGGACCTTGGGCCAAGAGCAACAATGGCTGTGGATGGCTCAGTGTCCTGCTCCACAGGTCTGGTACAGTAGACACCCAGAAAAGTGGAACTCAGTGCATCTCTTTGAGAAAACAAAGAAGGTAATTTCTCTGTTTGGCATCCAGAATGACTCCAAAATATTTTACTTGCTTCTGAAGGGGAGGAAAACACCACCCAGAGTGATTTCACAAAATCCTTGACAAAGGCTTTTCTTTTTTCTGCTTTGTTCACGCCCTGTACCCCTCTGACTTTCCATCCTTGTTACAAATCAAATGTTGATCAAGACACTGGAAACAGAAATTGTCTCAAATTAAGATTTTTTTATCAGAGGAACTCCCTACAATTCCGTAAGTAAGACCACTGTCCTGTGACATTTGACAAGAGCTGTGAAGCTACCCACCCACCTGGGAATAAGGCCACTGGCTGGTTGAGCTCTGCTACCATTTAAATCTCAAAAGTCAAACCAAGATGTTCCCCAGCAGTTTCTTCATGAAAAAAAAAAAAAAAAAGAAAAAAAAGAAAAAAGGGCATGAACTGGGGAACATTTTCTTATTGGTGTATTTTTAATTCAAAACAGACTCGATTGTATCCTTTATAAAAAAGCACAGCCAAAGGGTTAATAACATTCAAAGGAAGATAAGATTCCAGACCTGGCTTAATTTTGGCTGAGCAAACCTCACTTCTATACTGGCAGGTTGGGGGTTTGGGTGCTTGGTCCCACCCAGTGGCACACCAGGAACAAGAAGAAATCCCCATCCATGGTGTACATCAAGATCACCTTATCCTATGGGAAACATGGCCATGGCTTCCTCCCATCCTGCTGGCTTTGCCTGGCAGCAGATCAGGCTGGGACAAGGGTGAGACACAAATGCATTTCATGGCTGTGCTAAGCCCAGGCCATGCATGTGAAGCACATAGGGAGGTGTGTGTCCAGGTGAGTGGGTAATGAACTGATGTGTGAGTCTGGGTGAGAGGGTAGTTTTAAAGCAAACCAAGCAGTGCTTGCTTCCCCCAGGTGTGCATCTCCTTTATGTAGACACTGGATAGCAAGTGCATCACACTGTAATTTAATTTTTTCAATTTTTTCTGAGGGTAAAGTGACCTTTGAAGCCTTCTTGCACAGAAGCCTGGTTTGACATGTGGCCATAATGCTGCAAAGTCTTTGATCTTCCCTCTTCCACAGCCCTGGCATAGTCATCTCCTTCCACCTCCTGCTTTGTGTTCCATTCTACCTTCAACAGCTCAGAAGGTGTCAGCCCCGTAAGAGATCCCCATCCCCTGCCCCTTGCCCAGGACACAGCTACCAGCAGCCCAAAGCCTTCCCTTGGAGAGCACAAAAGCCATCCTTTTGGGGATCTTGAGCTCAGGTGCTTGTGGTGCAGTATGGCTGGTGTCTGCTAGGTTGGGGTGAGTGATCTCATGTCCCTCCAAAAGCAGAGTCCTTGCTGCCCCAGCATGGGTAGATGCTCAGTCAGCTCTGACCACTGGAGGAGAACCTGTCCCTACGTCAGCTTTGGTGAAGACCATTTCGTGCCTGCCCATGCCTCTGAAAGATCAATTTATCAAACTTTGGCAAATGATCAGGAGCCTTTGTGTGTTCAGGCAGGATGGGGATGAGGGGAAAGAGCAGGAGTCAAGGAAGTGATGGAGGGGAGGGCTAGGCTTCCCCAGTGTGAGGTAGGAGTGGTGCACAACAGCACTAGGCTGGGCTCCCCTCTGCTCCCCACCTGCCACTGCCCTCCAACCAGAGGTTACTGGACTTTTGGGTGTTCATGGCACTTGCCCTGCAGGTATGGACCTCAGTCCTTTCTCTGGGACTTGTTGGCCTTGGGCATCGTCCTGCGTTCAACCCCTGCTGATGATTTCTCCTTTATTTCAACCACTACTAAGAAGGGTTTGAAAATCAGCAAGCTCTCCTTTGCTGATTGCCACGTCCCTTTGCCCTCCCCGCCGTGTCTCTCTGGAGCTGCCGACACACAAACCTACTTAGTTGAACTCAGCAATCTCGTTGCAGAGCGCTTTCATGTGCTCATCTACAATGCTCACGGTCCCGGGGCAGGCAGCTCTCTGAGCCTGGTTTGTTTCTTCATTTACCCAAAGGCGAAACAACTTTTCCCGAAGTCAATAGCCAGCCCTGCGGCAGCACTGACAGAAATTCGGGGTGAGGCTGTGGAAACACAAAACTTACCTGTGAATAATTGCCATCACAAGTAAGGCTACCTAACCCATCTCCATTGCACCGCTTCCCGATGTCCAGCAAGCCAGAGTTTGAGCTGAGCCCTTTCAAACTCAGTGCTGTTGTAATGAACCTCATACCTTATTACTGGGTTGACGAGTAGCTTAGCATTGATTTAATGAGTTCCCTTTAGAAGCCTCCGATACTGCATTCCTTGGAAGATTAAGGGTTGGTAGGGATTTTTTATGCTTTTTTTTTTTTTCTATTGATGTTATTGAGGAGGCAAGAGAATCTGAGCTATGCCCTGCTTACCCTCGGGTGAACCCCATTAACACAGCATTTTTACTGTCGGAAACCTTCCAGACATTGCACGGATGGAATTTCACAACTGACAAAAGAAACAGATAACGTTTATCGAGAAAAAAAACACACCCTTAATGCCGTCTGAGTTCTCATTTGCTCGCTCCTACGATTGTGCTTCTGGGCTTTTAGTGTCAAAAGTACTCCCCAGAGACTAGTTCTGAGAAATGCCACCTTGGCATTTTCCTTAGCCACCGCAGCTGACAGACAATGTGCTTTACCAACATCTGTGGACACACATGCCACCCTTTCAAAGTACCACAACATTTTCGTACGGAACTGTAAAGGTGCCGGAGAGCTTCGTACAAGCCTTTCTTCTGGGGGCTGTCAGGCAACTATCTCATTAAGATCAGGCGAAAGAGAATCTCAGAGGTGTGGACACATTCCCTCCTGCCGGTCCGGAGGGGCTTGTGGCATCAGGAGCACGTTGGGCTCCGGGGCAGTGACAAAGGGGACCGTCGGCAACGGAGATGTGCGTGGTGGGACAAAACTGAGTATCAGTCCTCACTTTACCTCTTCACTTTACAGCGAAGGGGTGGAAAGGGAAAGGGCATTTTTTGCTGCTTTTTAAAGGAGATAAAAAAGGCGAGTCTGAGTGAAATGAAAATTTAGAGCAGGAAGACTAGAGAGAGAGATGTTTCACAAGTCAGAGTTTACTTGCTCCTGAGCCTTGCAGTGGCTCTCTATGACAAAAACAAAGGCTCTCGGCTTGTGGTCACAGAACTGCTGTGAAAAAAAAAAAAGGAAAGAAAAAAAAAGGAAAGGAAAAAAAAGAAAAGAAAAAGGAAAGAAAAAAAGAGNAAAGAAAAGAAAAGAAAAGAAAAGAAAAGAAAAGAAAAGAAAAGAAAAGAAAAGAAAAGAAAAGAAAAGAAAGAAAAGAACAAGGCGACACTGTGTTCGCAAGCAGCGGGCTGTCATCTCGGCAGCATGCGAGCTCTCCCGTTCAGACAGAACACATTTCTCCGGCAATTTCCCCTGAGCCGTGGTTAAGCAAACAAGGCTTCATGAAGCCTTGGGGGAGTTTAAATTAACGCTTACAGCCCTTTAGGAACGAAGTGGCGAAGGTAGCGGGCAGCGGCACACCCCCTCCACACCCTGCCGGCTTGGCGGGAGCAAAGTGCCCAGCGCTGCCGAAGCCCTCGGCGGCAGCAGGCGATCTAACTGAGCCCGGCACGCCGCGCTACTCGGCAGAAAACCTCTCTCCACAGCAGAAACTTGCTAAACGCGTCTGGACGCCGCTCCGGGAGAGGAAACCTGCACGGCTGCCAAGCCGAGGAGCCCCGCACCGGCAGGGAGTGCTGGCACAGCCCCCTCAGCTGCCAGCCTCCCCTTCCCCTTCAAACAAACACCCGTGCACTAAGCAGAAGCCGCTCAAGATACACACACACGCACACGCACACGCACACACACACACACGCACACGCACACACACAACTCTTAAAAAGAGATTCGAAGTCCGCAGCGGCGTTGGAACGCGAACACGCGTCCAGTGGGCGGTCCGGAGACACAGCCCGCAGCCGCTGCCCAGTCCGCAGACGCCACTTGGTGAAAAACGGCAAAAGTACCTTTTGAATTCTTCCATCAATATCCAAATAAATACACTTGGGTCGGTAAGTTGAAGAGGCGGATCCCATCTTGCTACAGTTGGGCTTTCACTGGACTTTTTTTTGAGTGCTAAACAGAGCAGAAATGAAGGTTTATCCTACCGAGCTGAGCCACCGCTGCCTGACAGTTTGGTGTCCCCGCTCTTCTGTATCCCACTGTAGTGTCATTCTGGGAAGGTCCCTCCTCTAACACACATGCATTTTGCTGTGCCTCTGTCTCTGCCACCTCCTTTTAGTTTTGCTTCCCTTTACATCCAGCTGCCTCGGACGGGGAAAGACACAGGCTCCAGATGCTGTCTGCAAGTGCCCTCTCGATTCCCATAGCAACAACCCCTCTTGGCTTTAGGGCTGAGAGCTGCTGGGCATCCGCGCTGTAGCTCTGACCCTGGGGCTGACCGCACACAAGACCGAATGATACTTATTCCCCAGGAGGAGCTGAGAGGTGGGAAAAGCCTCCTTCATCAGGGTGCAGAGAGATGTCATTTGTTTTTATGTTGAAATAGGACCATAATTATCAATTAGGGGCCACCCCCCGGTGAGCTGTCCTCACCCTGCCAAGTGTGACGGGCTCCCAGCAGTGCCCTGTGCTGGAAGTGTCCTTAAGACACACAATGCAGCTGGGCTGCGATCGTCCCAGCCCAGACTCAGCAGCTTAATTTCCGCATCCCTCCTGTTACCATTACAAGGGCGGAAAGAAAAAACAGCATTTTTTA